>CAJHNH020000170.1:381085-401624 GCA_905116865.2 Candidula unifasciata
TAGACAGCTTGTGTGCATCCTTTTTGGTCATTCTCCAGCATTCTGCTCCATAAAGAAGAACTGGCAAAATGATGCTCTTGTAGAATCATAGTTTTGTTCCTCTGCAGTAACTGTTGGATTTCCAGATTTGCCTCATCCTTCCAAAAGCAGCTCTAGCTTTGTTCAGGCGTGACTGTATGTCTTCCTCTGTCCCTCCCAGTAGGGACACCACACTGGCAAGATATGTGAAACGTTCTACATTTTCAAGTGATTGGTTACTTATGGTCACTGGTTTTTGATTTGGACTGTTTGTCATGATCTTAGTTTTCTTTGTATTTATTCTCAGTCCCACTATTTCTGCTGTGCCGTGTAGTCTGTTACTTTTCTCTTGTATATTTTCATGTTTATGTGATAGCAGTGCTATATCATCTGCAAAATCAAGGTCCTCAAGCATGGTGAATGGAGTCCACCGTATGCCTTTCAATGTCTTGTCTAGTGTGTTTTTTTAGTATCCAATCAATCACAAGGTTAAAGAGGAGAGAGGAAATGACACATCCCTGTCTTACACCTGTCTTTACTGGGAAAGATGTATTGTAATTTTTTATACTGCAGGAAAAGGGGATAGTTTTGTAAGTACATAACGAGTACATAACGTGCATAACCAACACTTTATGCGGAACAGTGCATAGAGAACTTTAGGACCCTTTTCCACGCCTTTAGGCGTATAGAGCATATAGGGCTAGACCTATTTTTTTTTATAGACCAATCGGCACAAGAGGGTGATGTGGTCAGCATCACGCCAGCCGCCTTTACTTTCCCGGGACTGCACCCGGTACCCACTCAAGGCTGGGTCTACCTGGGTTTTAAGGTCATTTGTGAAAAAAGTCCGGCTCCGCCAGGGAGCGAACCCACAAACTTCCGATCCGCGGTGAGCGTCTAGCTGCTCGACCACGGCGACTCTCGCATAGAGAACAACTACCAAAAAAAAAAAAAAAAACGAGTCAATTCATCAATGTTTAGTTCCAGTTTGGTAGACCTGTTGCAACTTTGATCTCTTCCACATCATTAGCCATATCACTTAATTATGAATTAAGAATCGACATCAAATAACTCGGAATACTCCCATAAGCGCCCCGTCCTTATCTTCAGCAGCAAGCGAAGAGTTTCAATTCGGAGGATATAAATAAATGTTTGATTGAACATTTGTCTCACCTTTCCCTTGAGTGTCAGGTGTCGGCCAGATCTCCTGATAACTTTCCGCTGCTCCATTCTGCTCAGACCGTAATGATCTATTTGTGCCTAAGCACTATCCACTGGCTCCCAAAGGGCGCCCACAACACCTAGCTTGTCATTCATCAATTCACCCCCAAGTGGCGCAGAACCTGTCATCCTTGTGAAGGTTTTTGAGTTCAAATAGTGGTGCGAAAAAAAGAACAGAGCCAATGCCTCATAACAAGCTTGTCGTAAAAGGCAATTTATCAGGAATTTGCCGAAGTCTGATGCATTGGGTATCGCAGATAGCACAGTACTGCTGAAAACTACAACATATTCCTTCAATTCGTTTAGTCTGAATCAACCACATGCAGCCTCTGACTAGAGAGCTAGCCTCGTTCTAGTCAATATCGGTTGTAATTATGGCAACATACTGTGTTGCTATTTCATTGCGTAGTCGGTGGTGCTAGTCGTGTTTGATATCTTCCTATCGGCCAGGTGGTGTCCGTCTCATTGTGCAGCCTTGGATCTGAATGTGATCCTTATTGTGCCGTGCGTTAGCTAGCGTTACTGTCATGGACCGGACTATCTACTGAACTATTCATGGCGTTAGGTAGCGTTACTGTCATTGATCGGACTATCTACTGAACTATTCATGGCGTTAGATAGTGTCACTGTCAATGATCGGAAGATCTCCTGAACTATTCATGGCGTTAGGTAGTGTCACTGTCAATGATCGGAAGATCTCCTGAACTATTCATGGCGTTAGATAGCGTTACTGTCATTGATCGGACTATCTACTGAACTATTCATGGCGTTAGCTAGTGGTACTGTCATTGATAGGACCATCTGCTGAACTATTCATGGCGTTAGCTAGTGTGACTGTCATTCATCGGACTATCATCTGAACTATTCATGGCGTTAGGTAGCGTTACTGTCATTGATCGGACTATCTACTGAACTATTCATGGCGTTAGCTAGTGGTACTGTCATTGATAGGACCATCTGCTGAACTATTCATGGCTTTAGCTAGTGTGACTGTCATTGATCGGACTATCATCTGAACTATTCATGGTGTTAGGTAGTGTGACTGTCAATGATCGGAAGATCTCCTGAACTATTCATGACGTTAGCTAGTGGTACTGTCATTGATAGGACCATCTGCTGAACTATTCATGGCGTTAGCTAGTGTGACTGTCATTGATCGGACTATCATCTGAACTATTCATGGTGTTAGGTAGTGTGACTGTCATTGATCGGACTATCTCATGAACCTTTCATGGCGTTAACTAGTGTGACTGTCATTGATAGGACTATCTCATGAACTATTCATGGCGTTAGCTAGTGTGACTGTCATTGATAGGACTATCTCATGAACTATTCATGGCGTTAGCTAGCGTTACTGTCATTGATCGGACTATCATCTGAACTATACATGGCGTTAGCTAGCGTTACTGTCATTGATAGGACTATCTCATGAACTATTCATGGCGTTAGGTAGCGTTACTGTCATTGATAGGACTATCTCCTGAACTATTCATGGCGTTAGCTAGTGTGACTGTCATTGATCGGACTATCATCTGAACTATACATGGCGTTAGCTAGCGTTACTGTCATTGATAGGACTATCTCATGAACTATGCATGGCGTTAGCTAGCGTTACTGTCATTGATCGGACTATCTCATGAACTATGCATGGCGTTAGCTAGTGGTACTGTCATTGATCGGACGATCTCCTGAACTATTCATGGCGTTAGCTAGTGGTACTGTCATTGATCGGACTATCTCCTGAACTATTCATGGCGTTAGCTAGCGTTACTGTCATTGATAGGACTATCTCCTGAACTATTCATGGCGTTAGGTAGCGGTACTGTCATGGATCGGACTATCTGCTGAACTATTCATGGCGTTAGCTAGTGTTACTGTCATTGATCGGATTATCTCCTGAACTATTCATGGCGTTAGCTAGTGTGACTGTCATTGATCGGACTATCTCCTGAACTAGTCATGACGTTAGCTAGTGTTACTGTCATTGATCGGACTATCTCCTGAACTATTCATGACGTTAGCTAGTGTTACTGTCATTGATCGGACTATATCCTGAACTATTCATGACGTTAGCTAGTGTTACTGTCATTGATCGGACTATCTCCTGAACTATTCACGGCGTTAGCTAGTGTGACTGTCATTGATCGGACTATCTCCTGAACTATTCATGGCGTTAGCTAGCGTTACTGTCACTTGATCGTACCAGTTCTTCTTGCTTTTTAATAGCTGCCACTGTTTCGATATTCAATCAGATGCATTATTGCCATGAGCGCATGCCTGGCGTTAGCTAGCGTTACTGTCATTGATCGGACTATCTCATGATTTCCCGTGGTCACAACATGTTTCATTATCCCTCTTCTCATAACATGGCCAAAAAATAATGACTGTTTCCTTCTGATGTCTGTGATAAATTGTCTTCGGGCTCCCGCCTCTTTCAAAACCTCTTGACTGCAATTTTTGGCTGCCCAAGGTATTTTATGCATTCTTCTGTTAAACCACATCTCTGGGGCCTCAAGTAATTTTGTGGCCTGCCTACTGATTGTCCAGGACTCACAGGACTCACAGGACTCACAGCAATAAGTTAAAACTGGATGTATGAATCTAGCAAGAATTTGGGCTCTCCTCCGAACTTCTACCCCCGCAGTATTGCGGCCTGAAATATCCGTTCGGGGTGCAGTCCAATTTAAAATACGGACTTGTCGGAGTTCCCGCCGAGGAACAAATTGCGGTAAAACTAGGAGTATCTTACAATGTCACGCGACGCAACATTGGAGACGATAGTGCCAGACGATAAAAGCGACCGGTGACAATGTCGAGCGTTTTCTGCAGACGATACTAGCAGACTATAAAAGCGACCGTTGACAATTTTAGGACATTAAAGACGAAGAAAGCGATATGGCGGGTAGACCACGCGCTCGCTCGCAGATTAGCAATACTGTTCTTCCGATTGAGGATTTAGCAGCAGTAGATGTCAGACTTGTCGGCATGAGCAAAACGCGATTAAACTCACCGCTGAAGTTTTCCCTCTCGCCGCTACGCGCGGCGCGCATGGGGGGCAAAACTAGGTGCCTGGGACTCACGAGCAAAGTAATTGGAGGAAGTTGCAGGAGATGCGGTAGCTGCCGCTCGTGAGTCCCAGCCATTTACTTTAGCCCCTATCCGCTCGGCGGTGAGGCATAGTCACAGAAACAGGACCGCAAGTAACATATCGCTGAGACCCTGTTAGAGCATTTGTTTTTCCGAGCCGATCCTAGATTTTCCGCGAATGTTCGTCGGCAGAAAGTTCTACAATGGAAAGTGTCAACGGTCGCTATTATTATCGTCTGCTACTATCGTCTGCAGTGTTGCGTCTCTTAGAATTGTCAGATAATCATAAACAATAAGAAACAGGTCCGCAAGTAACATATCGCTGAGACCCTGTTAGAGCATTTGTTTCGTTATACGGGGCCGGCATATTTTTAATTGGACTGCGCCCCGAACGGATATTTCAGGCCGCAATACCGCGGGTGTAGAAGTTCGGAGGAGAGCCAGAATCTGTTTTCGAACCTTCAATGACAGGTATATTTTGCACAAGATGTTGTTTATTTTTTAAAAAGACCCTTATTATTGCCTGTCTTATTTGATTTCTTATCTAGGTTTTATTCCGGCATTATGTCATCAATTCGCCATTAGGTCATCAATTGCTATCGCAATCTTGACGAGGCTTCGTCAACGTTATCGGTATGTTGTCTTCTTTCATATCGCCGTATGGAATGTTACAGACCTTCATTCTGTTGCTTGCTTGGAATGCCTTTTCTTCAGGACTAGGTGCTAGCAACCTTTTGACGACGAACGTGGGAAAAAGAGGAAAAAGAAAATCCAAACTCCAACACAATCGAATAGATCACAGACAACTTACCTATTCTGACGTGCATGGCGGAGAAGTTCAGTAATAAACAAAAACTGATACCTCTGATTTACAGCCTTTGAAATAAACAAAATAGCCACAACAACACAGACGACCGAAACTCACACATACACAAAGCACACTTCCTGCTGTAGTTAAGGGTATTAATATCGTGTCGTCATCAATATTTGTTCTCATGAATCACTGCTAAGCGACTCCTTTTTGGAGACTTCTTGGGCTGTTAAGTTGTTGAGTTGAGTCAAGGCATTCCTATATGCGCTATCTGCCTGCTCGTGTCCCAACTCACCGGCATGACCTAGAGAAAATATCCAAACGACATGTAGCACATGTAGCTTTAATTTGTTTATTCTGAACCGCATCTTCTTTGTCTGTCCCCTTGTCTTCTTTTCCCCTTCAGTTTTCCCACTGTCACGATGTATTCCAGTTTTCTCTTTCTACGTGAATGTTGAATCGACATCATATCACTCGGGAGACCTCCATAAGCGCTCCGTCCCCATCTTCAGCAGGAAAGTTTCATTACTGATGGCATCAATAACTGTTTGACTGTATGTCCGTCTCGCCCTTCACTTGAGTGTCGAGCGTCGGCCAGATTTTATGGTAACTCCTAGTAGCATCATTCTCCTCAGACCGTAATGATCTATTGCGCTTGCGCACTGTTCACACGCTTTCAGAGGGCCCTCTTACAGTCTGTCTTGTCATACATGAGTTCACCACCAAGTGGTGCAGAACCGGCTAGGCTATCTACTGCTCATTTCCTAACACATCGGTATTACCTGGAGAGAATATTTAAAGAATACTAAATACCCGGGACCTCTGAAGTGATGCTTGCCACTCTGTACTGATCTAACGTGTCTCCACTTTTCTCAACGTGCTCTGTAAGTCAGTGACAATAATGACAATTGTTACCGCTGATTCTCAAGGCAGCGGAAGGCAGCAGTGACTGCCTCCGCCTCCATTCTCATACTAGAGGTTGTTCTTTCTCTTGTCATGACTTCAAGTCTGTAGATTGACTCCTTCTGATGTGAACAACCAGTTCTCTTCTCCAATAAGTTTCTTTCAAGACCTCTTCGTTATTTTTTAATATATATAGGGTTTTCAAATCATTCGTTTTTAAAATTACATCTCTGCCGTTTCCAATAAGGTTTTTACTAATCGCCTAATTGGCCATGATTAACTTGCGTATTTCAGGATAGGATTTATTTAACTCTGTCTCGTCTCACTTGACCAAAACATTAGTGAATATTATAATTCAACTCAACTCTATAACAGCAAACATTGAAGTTCATACTAGAGACAACATTGCAGACATAGATAATCTTTTTCAAGCGAAAGAAAGAAGCAGAATTTCGCACCAATACGCAGATCATTTATGGGACTTTCCGTTACTTGAGACACCCAGATGCCTGCACCCAAGGAGACCATAGACCAGTTCAGCAGACAGTTGGAGCGAGGCTGTTCAACATCAGCGACAGGCTCAGATCCCGTCTTACCTGACCCAGGTTCAAACCCCGGTAAAGTCACTACAGATGTCAGTGTTAATGTTTGCTTGTGTGCTATATTTCCTAATCACTGAATTATTGTCCTCTTCACTTCCTCTTCTACCTCTCAGTGTGTCAGCGGAGATATAAGGTTCTGTTTCATGACCCGTGCCATAGACAAATAGTGCTGTTGTAGCTTCTCTGATGTTATCTTTCCGCACATTACAATTAATGAATATCTACGCTTTCTTTTACTTTGTTGTTGTTGTTGCTCATGCTGCACTATGAAACAGAGGATCAAACGGTTCGAACATGTGTCAACACAACCACTAGATAGTGCACCGCAGAGAGCCCTGTCACTTAAACACAAGGAAAGAGCCCGGCTCTCTAGCGTAGTTGGCTAAGCCGGATTGCGCGCAGACCGGGTGACGAACTCCTTGTGGTCCGGGTTCAATTCCGGGGGTAGGCAGAAAAGCCACATTTCTCCCATATTTACGGTATTTATCACGGAATCGAGGCCGAAAGGTTGCGATATCCATAATACCGAGCCTAAGGGTTAACAAACTCATGGCTTCTGGATACTAAAACAAACAAACAAACACAAGCAAAGCAGAGCTGAAGACGGCGTGTCCGTTACATATACCAAGGCTCGCACTCGACGCCTTATCAAAACCTAACGCTGAATAAAAAGAAGAAAAGGATTGAGAAGACAACGTAAAAGCTTCCTCTTTAACTTGTTTGCCTATTATAAGACTGTTAAGTCAACGTCTAACTACACGACTATGTGCAAATGTGTAGAAATGCTATATCAGAGATCTTATTGACTACTTCTTCTTTCTCTTCTTCTTTTCTCTACTCCTGGAATGCCTCACGGAATCAGGGCAGGAAGATTTCTCTGGAACAGGCCCTTCTGTTTGCTTTGTATATAGTATTTTTTAATTTCTTTGATATTTCTGTGGTCTATCTTCTTGACTACAACCTATCTTTGAAGTCGGAGTGCATCTGCCGGAGAGGCAAGGAACCAACAGTCTGTATTCAAGAGAATGAGATCTGTAAAACTGATGCACACGCAACACTCAGGTTCTGGAGCAGGACTGCAGTTCAGTAGTGGACGAGCAACTAGAACTTTCCGCCAGATTGAACAGCTGGTGAACGCGAAGAAGAAGACATCGGACAAGTTAATAAGATCTCGTCCCATCTTTAGCACATCCCTCCGACTGATCTCACCAGTTCTGTGTTAGTTTACTCTTCTTCTTTGGCTACCTGTTTAGTGTTCTCGTTTGGCAACACCTGTTTTGACCTGAAGTTCTTGTAATCTATGAGTGTTGCCAGTTCAAGGTCGTCTTGAGAATCATCTTCTGGACCTAAGTCCTTGAGAGCATTGAGAATGTCGTCCCGGTCCGATGCTTTTCCTGTATCTACCGTGGTCCGGCCAGCAAGCCAATCCGCTCATTGATTGCCTCTTACCCCGGAGTATCCTGGCACACAAATGTAACACATTCCTTTCAGAAGAGATTTCGTCAGCGACTGGAACCAGGGTCTTCCCCTTTTCTGTCGGTGGGTCTTCAAAACCCACACTCGCGGTGCCAGAACTCAACAAAATGAGATGGAAACTATTGACAGACCACCTGAATTGTGTTTAACACAACGAGAAACATCTAAAGGGCCTCCTCCTAGAGTTACTACCAAGTTCCATTCCTAGTAGCAGGCCGTCAATCAAAATCGTCGTAGGTGGAGCTAATATTTTTCAAGTAGACTTTTTTTTATTCAAACAGGTTTTAAAAACTGAGCCTAAAACACACCAAATCCAATCTGTTTACATATAATTATTGTTTTAAAAAAAGATGAACACATATTTAACGTGTACTGTTGTGTTAAGTTAGTTGCGTATCTTTTAGTTGAGATTGTAGAGCAAGCCCCAGCATTTTTGGGCTGCTGCGGTTTTTCTATGCAAATGTACGTCCAGTAGTTTGCCGTTGACACTTTTCTGTACGTTCTGTAAATATAAATACAACCTGAAATTACCATACTGTGTGAGAGAGAGTGTGTATGTGCGTGCGTGAGCGTACGCGCATGCGTGTGTGTGTGTATTCGTAAGTACAGTGATCGTAAGTTGCAAAAGTCATATCGAGGAAAAGATGTGTTTAATTACCTGTGTTTGAAATGTGTTCTCTGTTGCAGTGTTACGTGTTATTATGGGGAGGAAATCTCTTGCGCGGCCAAGTATATTATGGATATCATTCAAGCAGTGACCGAACAGCCAAGCTCACTGCGAGGTAAAGAAGTCACTTTGTGTTTATTCTCCAGCTGGTGCTGTTTTTTTTTTTTTTTTAAATTTGTTTCCTTCTCAAGACTCTGCTGCGCCCTTCAGTTTTAGATTTTAAAGAAGTATCTGGTGCAAGGCTTGGTTTGGGCTTTGCTTTATCATCATTATCTGTTCCCTACCTCTGTTGCGAAGGTCTTCATTGTAGCTTCCCTAAGGCCTGTCCAGTCAGTGAGATTATTATGCGTGCCTTTCTTGGTCTGCATCTTTCTCTCTTAAGCTCTACTGAGCACAGTATATAGATGTTGATATTTCCGGCCTAGGATATTCTATCGATCCATCACTTGCATGAGCAACCTCTAAGTGTGTTTCGACTGTGTCTAAAGGCAGAACTCTCTCATTCATGCCACTCTGTGGTAATCGTGTACTAGGCAGGAACCATTTGATCTTGTTTATTCAAGCAATTTGTATCCACTTTTGGCAGTCTGGGCCTGACAAAATGTTGACGAATTTAGCTTTCAGTTGATGATTGTATGCTTCGCATTATAAAGACACCTGTCTTCTGTTATTATTTAGGCACCCACATTCTTCACTACATGGTCTTGACTGGACAGCCACCGGATTTACTTTCATGCTGCTTACTTAGCCAATATGTTTGAACGTTCGCATGTATGTGTCTGGCGATTGAGATACACACAAACCACGAACACACATAGACATGTATACACAGCACGCCTATAATTGTAATGTACAGTAACCTTGATGTGCCGTTTATAGTCGTAGGATATGTTTCTTCTTTTCTGCTTCTACTACTAATACAACGCTACTGCTGCTGCTGCTGCTGCTGCTACTCTTCTCCTTCTTCTTCTTCTTCTTCTTCTTCTTCTTCTTCTTCTTCTTCTTCTTCTTCTTCTTCTTCTTCTTCTTCTTCTTCTTCTTCTTCTTCTTCTTCTTCTTTCTTCTTCTTCTTCTTTCTTCTTCTTCTTCTTCTTTCTTCTTCTTCTTCTTCTTCTTCTTCTTCTTCTTCTTCTTCTTCTTTTTCTCTTCTTCTTCTTCTTCTTCTTCTTCTTCTTCTTCTTCTTCTTCTTCTTCTTCTTCTTCTTCTTCTTCTTCTTCTTATTCTTCTTCTTCTTCTTCTTCTTCTTCTTCTTCTTCTTCTTCTTCTTCTTCTTCTTCTTCTTCTTCTTCTGCTTCTTCTTCTTCTTCTTATTCTTCTTCTTCTTCTTTCTTCTTCTTCTTCTTCTTCTTCTTCTTCTTCTTCTTCTTCTTCTTCTTCTTCTTCTTCTTTCTTCTTCTTCTTCTTCTTCTTTCTTCTTCTTCTTCTTCTTCTTCTTCTTCTTCTTCTTCTTCTTCTTCGGAGGATTCTTCTTCTTCTTCTTCTTCTTCTTCTTCTTCTTCTTCTTCTTCTTCTTCTCTTCTTCTTCTTCTTCTTCTTCTTCTTCTTCTTCTTCTTCTTCTTCTTCTTTTCTTCTTTCTTCTTCTTCTTCTTCTTCTTCTTCTTCTTCTTCTTCTTCTTCTTCTTCTTCTTCTTCTTCTTCTTCTTCTTCTTCTTCTTCTTTTTTCTGTTTCTTCTTCTTCTACATCGTCCTCTTATTCATCATCTTCTTCTCCTCCTCCTCCGGCTTCTTTGTCTGCTGTTGCTGCTCTGCTGAACTTGCCCCACAGTAGGCTACTGGCACGTCATAATGTTCCTAATCTACCCCCTTCTTCCTACTCAATTTATAATATACCTCCTTCTTCCTACTCACTTTCTAATATACCCCCTTCTTCCAACACTTTCTAATATACCCCCTTCTTCCTACTCACTTTCTAATATACCCCCTTCTTCCTACTCACTTTCTAATATACCCCCTTCTTCCTACTTACTTTCTAATCTACCCCCTTCTTCCTGCTCACTTTCTAATATACCTGGTTATATCACTTTCAGTGGGTACATTTCTGTTTTTTCTTTGCGTGTAAGCGTGTAAATATGTGTGTGGGTGTTTGTGTGAGTGTGTGTTGTTTGCACGAGTTGAGAATGACATCCCCACTATTTTATTACACATATTTTAACATTTATCCAGGTTGTCAGAAGGAAGAAGAAGCCCCATACAGATATTCTTTGGACAAAACCATCAATACTCGGCCTGGAGGTAAGGTGACACAGCTGTTTGATCTCATTGTCTTACCTGGAACAAGTCATGCAGGAACACCTCTGTTAGGAATCACCCAGAAAATCAAGTTTCGAACTCATTCACCCAAGTTCCGACTCTGTGGTCGCCAGCGCAGGTACCATCAATCTGTTCATAGCAAGTTGGCGGGATTAAACAAGAAACGCTCATCGTTTACTGGCAGAGGGTCTTGTCTGTCAGCTCCTTGTCGTTTGAGGAAAGGAGTACATGAGCACCTGTTCGTGTCTCCCGTACATGGAGATTTGAAATGTATAAAGAAGACTAGTGGAATTCGTGGCTCTAAAAGTGGTCCTAGTTTAACAAGCGGACATCCAAGAGTTATCAGCAAAGGCCAAGGTGGATCTAATACTGGACGTGTTCGGGCATCTCACGGAGAACCTGTTAATTCACTGCTGGATTCCAAGTCTGGTATCACCAGAGGAAGCTTCAAGACCTGTGATTTAATTGGTCCAAAGGGCTGGAGGGGAAATTACTCTTTATCAACATTTGGAGGCGGGTGATTTTGAATTAGCTTTTGTCACTTACGATATGGAGGAAACGCAGCAGTCACCTCAGTCAGACGCAGAGAATCGAAATGAAGAACCAGGAGAAGAATATGACCCTTTTTATAAATGCGCCTTTGAGTTTGCTAGAAAACACGGCTACGGCTTTGTGGAGTTTGTGGAGGAGAAAGCCTTCGGAAAGAAGCTAAAGAAACGTGTTTTGAGAAAGACATGTCAAACGTTGTTAGTGAAGAAAGATGATAGGATAAATCCGGTATATTCCGTCTCTTCAGGCAGTAAAAAATACAGGAATCATCGCGACAGATGTGTAGCTAAGCCAAAGGGAAACTTTGTGGGGCTGTCAAATGAAGCAACGCCTCTCAAACCGTCAGGTATAGGCAAAATAAAAAAGACACGCAGGGATGTGGACAAGGTCAGCACGAGAAGTCTACCAGTGAAAACTGGCCTGGGTCAGTTTATGGAGGAGGTGTCTCCATGTGCGAAAACTTTCTCAAAAGCGAGATCAGCGGTCTCTGTGACCGAGGCCTCGATCGTCATCCACGAGGGAGTAGACAGAAGCAAAGATCAGCATCAGGGTGGGGAGACTCTGCCATCATCAATGAAGGAAGCAAGAACACACAGCTATGTTCGATTCCACGATGATAAAGGGAAAACTAATGCAGCATGCAACACAGTGTTGAGGAGGTCAGCATCAAGCAATGTTGACGGTGCGTTCAATAACTCAAAAAGTACATGCCTAAAAGCAGCCAGTCCTCAAAGAGATGAAACAAACAGTATTCTCAATAGTCAGTCTGTAGATGACAAAACTGCTGGTAGTATGTTAGAAATGTTGAAGAAATCAACTCCTGTTAGAAGTCTTTCAGAGAAACAGAGCAGGCGCCACGGAAAAGACATAAAACAAATACAAGCGATGAAAAAGTAATCCCAGTTCAACAAAACTCAGCGATCGTGGGCAAGGAAGCTACTTTAGTGAGAGAACCACGCATGGTCTTACCTCGGCTGAAAGACTCCACCAGTCTAGAGTACAAGCTATGTAACTCCATGTCAGCAACTATCTTCAGGGAATCCCAGAGGGCTCACGAGGTGGCTGAGATGAGAAAACATTCCGATAAACTCTCTGTGGCAAACGTTGATGTTGTCCAATTTGCATATCAACCATTTCACCTCGAGGATAGGAATCTGGCAGCTTCTTGTGACTGCACGACCAGAAACCCGAGCAGAGTACGCAAGGTTTTAAAATCTTCTCAGTGCGTGCTGTCAACTGGTTCTCCCTTTAGCGTTTGTGGGAGAAGAAAACCTCACGTTATTGTGCATGCTGCTCACAGCTCACAAGTGATGTGTAACAGAGTCGAGAGTTGGCCCTGCCTATTGCCTCGCTACTCAAGTAGTTTGTATCGAAGTCCTGAAACTACGATTACCACATGCGGAACGTCCCCACCAATGGCTAAAGTGGTATCGACTGTTGGGGACTCGCCGACCAAGTTCGAAGTCAACTCTGACAGTTCCTCAAAGACCTTCCCTCAATCTGCAAAGGTAAACGCTAGAAAGGACGGAAATAAACACGGACTAGATGTTGAACCACTAACAGAGTCGAGCGGATGGGATATCATTTGTCCAGCAAGCTTCCCGCTGGTGAGGAACTACTGCAGGCTGCAACTCAGCGTTGGGCCGTACCACTTTGACGATGGGGATTTCAGGGAGTTGAAGCACTCGCTGATCTCGTTCAGTAGCAGAGCTAGCAAAACCCTGGCTACAGGCAAGACTAGGGTAGCGACACTGAAAAAAGCCACATGTGGAAAGAAACCAATCTCCAACCGTAGTCAGGGTAGCGTTAATAATAACAAATGTGTTGGATGCTGTAAGCAAATAACAGCTGATAAGTCTCGGGGATTCTGTACAGATTTATCAGATATTTATGGCGAGTGCTCGTATTCACCCAGTTCCCCTCTTAACAGTGAGCTGGCAGATTCATCATGTGCCGAGAACACAAACAATAACGCTCGTGTTGATCTCACAGAACATGAATTTGATGCTGATAATGATACATGTAGCCATGCCATACAAACTGCTCTTAGCCCTTTTGTGAACAGTGAAGCCAAGCCGACTGCGCAAAGAAACGTGAACTTCCAGCATAAGATTCAACTCGTGAAGGTTCCAGTTTTCTTACACCTTCACAAACAGATATGTCCATGTTTGATTCGTGCCCGCCTTGACAGTCAGGATTTCGCAGCTGTTAAAACGGCGATAGACTACAGGCGAGATGACAAAAGTCACAAACAACAGTTAAGAAACAGGTTTGTCGGTGCCATTAGAGATAGGTGCAAGCACGCTCAACTGGCAAAGGTTGCATGAAGATACATAGCTCTTGCGGTCCTAGTATAAACAAAGTGAGCAATTTTAAGGTTTTAAATCAATATAGTAAACCTGAATTGAGATCAAAATCTGGACAATTCCGTGGAAAACCGAGCAGAGAGAACTTGACACGAATTCGTTGACTACATGTCAATCTATCAAGTTTCTGAATGGAAACAGTAACAACTCTAATAAAGTTTACACAAAACTTTTTGCATCCCATAAAACAACATTTAGGGCGCCACGATCCAGGGCGCCACGATCCAGGGCGCCACGATCCAGGGCGCTACGAACCAGAAGGCAGCCACATCGTAAAAACGTAACACGTAAAAGAGTGCAACGGCAAAGCAAAAGGAAAGGTCAGAGATTCAAACAAACAAGATATTCTATCACTGATAAAGGATGGAGGGTACTCCAGAGGAAGAATGCTACTAGCCACCTACAGCATAGGTCCAGCGGGGTACAAAACATTGTATGAGGCTCTAAGACAAAGATGTGATAACCTCCAACCACAAGCGCCTCGTTCCAAATGGCTAAGTCCGAGCGCTGGTCTCGGCTGCTCTTGCAATGTCATGGAAAAAATCGTGGACAGGTTCCGAAATTTAATTACTCTGTTTCCAGAGAAGAGACTTCTGACGTTGCAGAAGATTCTGGGGCTGACCGTTTGTCCAAGCGCGACCGTTAAACCAGCCAGCCGCTCCTCAACAGAGAGTCGCTGCAGTAGCTCGCCGTCGAAGCTCAGTAGAGATGCCAACACGTGCAAGTCACTGAGGCATATATACAAGCAGCGGCCCGGAACCATCTACCAGTCAGTGGTTCCAAGTGCAGACACTTGCTGCAATAACTTGATCAACCCACTTTCTTATGATTACTGCGCCACTTGTGGGAAACCCGAGTTGATGGCAAGATCCGTGCAAGCAGGCACTTGTCGAGTCGCCAACGATGATAGCAGCCCAAGAGTCCACACCGTGGATTTGCAGCCCGTGGACTCCCTAACCCTCGCGAAAGAGAGGTTGTCTAAAGCAAAGGAAAAGAAAGATGCATCAAGATCAGACAACACAAGCGAAAACGCTTGCTCTAAGAAAGGACCAAATGATAGGGAAAGCGTCTTACCAGCTGATGTGATAAACGACATCATCGCTACCCCTATATTAAATCAAGGCCCTTTTGGTAAACAAGCAGTCCATATATGCCCGGTAACTCAGCAGCCTGAAAACACGGAAGTGACCTCTGGGATAGCCAAACCAGAGCTTAAGAACCTTCAGTATAAAAACTATTTATGGCCCGGAAAATTATCCGTAACATCTGCTTGTGCAGTTAGTAATAATAATCACAGGCCAAAAACTATCAAATGGGATTTGTCTCTTCACAGTGAAATTAAAAATGATAAAAACTGTTTCATCAGATGTCAGGAAGATCTTAGCTGTGGACCTTCTTCAAACGGCACTAGCCACTTGCAAACATGCACAAGAGACTTCACAGATACTTACCGCGGGAAGATGTTTGGCAAGACTGGTTGTCTGAGGGCAGAGAGCCCGGCTTGTGAGTTAGATACCTGCGAATCTGTACTGAAGAGAGAGGAAGATGGATCTGATCATCGTGAGCTGCTGATGAAGACAGATTCTATCAACTGCCGGGAAATCATGTGGAGAAGTTCAAGAACTTCTGGTGAACAGACAATCACACAGCCTTGCCCCAAAACTGTTAGTGTCGACCATTCTGATACATATCATCAAACTCAAGCGGGTCCTAAAGGGCTACTAAACCTGGTTACACGCAAGCTAGTAGAGGAGTTTTTCAATGACTACCCAACAGTTAGTGAACATGGCACATGCGCGGAACACGCAAAAAACAATTCTGGCCCCAACCAAACTTCAGGTAGTTCTGAGACCAACAATGAAGACCTCATAACGGGAACTAGTAATGAATCGGACGAATGTGTGAAACTACCAAATTCAATGCCATAATCTCTGTGATCAATCTCTGACTCTAGTGGTTTAGATCTCTGTGTTATCACCACATGTCGCAACATGGGATCTAAATGTAGCTTGCAACCAATGTCCATCTTTGACAGTAAATGCAACAAACAGGAGTCAAATGCTCCTGCTCTTACACCTCTCCCTCAGTAGCCTCTGAGTCCATCTTGCCAGGGAGAACCATCGCTAGGCCTGCACACGCTACCAACAGCACACAGGACGCTACCGGCAGTACTTATCCTTACACTCCGAGTGGCTCGTCCGAAACTGTGATGGGCGACCAGAAACTCGTTCCTTCAGCAAACCCCGAAAGTAATGTGATGGCTGTTTTTAACAGAACCCAAACTGACACTCAGACAAATAATCTCGCTGACGAAAAATTCTCCCGTAAAGACTCTAGTGACCTGAGCCTCAGCTCAACCTTGACCCAACCATACTTAAAGGTCAACTCTCCTGGTATTAGCACACACTGGGTTTGTGTCCTTCCAGGCATGCAACCTTTTCAGACCTGCTCAAAGTCTTCTGGAAAGTCCAGTACAACCGGCTCCTGCAATGATTCAACAGTTCAGCCTGATCTTACTTCAGAAGAATCCGGCTCTTCATTTAGAATAACACTAGTCACCTCAAGCCAGACTTCCGACAACCAGCTAAGCTCTACCGATGATGAAGAAGAAGTAGAAGCTGAAACTTGTAATCACGATACTGCACGGAAAGAGTCTCCAGGTTCTGCAGAAATGACAGATTTTGCTGAGGCAACAACCCTAAACAGAGAACAACCCAGCAGTAGCGGCAGCAATGTTGCTTCGACAGTATCAAGTTCGCAATGCAATAACAACAACAATGTTCCCAGCTTGAATCGTTTACGCCTGTCAGAGTTGGATTTTCCAAGAGATCATCTGGAAACTGCGTGGAAAACTTGGAGCAAGCAGCCACAGAATGGTCAGCTCCAAGGAATGCGGGTGACCCTTGTGGCTGACAACTACAGCTGTATCCAAACAGGCAGGGGTAAGAGTTGTATCGGGCGGCTCTATCAGCATGTCGAACATCGAGAATCGTTGGTTGGAAACCCTGCAGATACGTTTAGTGGTAGTCACGAAAATAACCTTGGTCGAAATCATGAAAATTACGGTGGAGATTGTCAACAAACGCTCTGTGAGAATCCTGAAAATCTTATCCCTGGAAACCATAGAAATGTTTTTACCGGAACTCATGAACAATTGTTTAATGAAAATCTTGAAAACGTATTTAGTGAAAATCATGAAAACTCGCATCATCTACCTCTTAAAGGCTTGTTTAGTGGAAATGGTGAAAATATGCATTTGGGAAATCATGAAAATTTGCCTAGAGCAAATATCTGGCTGCTTGTAAATCCCGAATTGACTCCCGATATGAAACATGACAATTCTCAGTCTATGACCTCCAGTATTCTTATCTCCAAACTAACGAAGCCCGTGAGCCGCAAACGTCGTATGAACGAACCACTGGCAGATGGGGCCTCGCCTTACAAACAGAGAAGATTAAACAACAGCCTACTGCAGGTGCGTATATAAATTAAGTGTGACTTTTTTGTTCTTCAACGCTGACGTTGGCTTTTATCACTAAACAGCCTAAAATAGTTAGATAATATCCTGGGAAATGAAGGCGGTCGGCAGAATGATGATCACATTACTGGTAATCTGGTAATCTGGTAATCTGGTAATCCTAGTTTCAGCTTCATAGCAAACGGATCACCCTATAGTTTCTCCGCTCCTGGGTTAACGAAAAATACAAGATGGCATATTGGTTTACAAATTGAGTTGTTGAGTTGAGTCAAGATTTGACCTCACAGCACTCGGGGCATTCCCATGCATGCTCCGTCCTCATCATCAGCAGCCAGTGCAGAGTTCCAGTACTGATGGTACTGGTCATTGGTATACAAATGGTTTTCCTCTGGTTTCATTCACAGCCACTCTCAAACATCCCACAGGTGGTTAGTTTTCTTTCGTGTTCTTTTGTCACCTTCGACCTCTGACATTAGTAACCTAAATTCGGTATAAATATTGTATGTATCAGCTGTATACACATGTCCTAATTGTAACTGACTCACAGAGAATGTAGAGAAATGTGAAAACAGGCATGATGCGTGCAGAGTGGCAAGCATCGCCTTAGAGGTTCCGGGTAGTTAGCGTCCTTTAGATATTTTCTTCTGTTGATGGTGGTGTGTTGGGAAACGAGCAGACGGATAGACTGGTCGGTTCTTCACTAGTTGATGGTGAACTCATGTATTACAAGCTAGATGTTGCCATCAATATTGTTCTTATCTCTGCAATGAGGTTGTTACTTTGGTCATACTGTTCTTGCCTTAGTGATTATGTTCCTGTCTCATGGATTATGTGCTTCATTAATTACATTATTGTCTTAGTGACTTTTTTCTTGCCTCTTTGATTATGTTCTTACCCCAGTTTTTCTGTTCTTGATCCACTGTTTATATTTTATGTTCTTATGACAGTAATCATGTTGTTGCCTCCGTTAATGTTCAGCCGTTAGACAAAGAAATACAACAAAAATGACTTAGAAAAACAAATTATAATTTTTAGGCATTAAGAGCGAGACAATATACATATCTGAGTGAGTGAGTGACTTTCTACCCCACTAGGACATCACACAAGCGATAAACACCCGATGACACAATGTGCCACCATGTGGATGAGGATCACCGTGGAGAGGTCCCAGAAACCGCGTTCAGACATTTGGCCATTTTTATGGCCTGCCTATATTGCGGCCCCTGGCAAAAGCCAGAGTGGGGCTTCAAATAACAAAAAATTACGTCCTGAGAAGGACGTAAGGATTTTTGATATGTACATATCTAAACTCACTTTCTTTTTAAATTCTCAGCCGTTAGACGAAGAACAAACTTGCCAGGAGATTGTCAACGGAACCAACCAAACTTAACTTAATCGTGGAGAATGCTAACTGAACAATTTCTGTGCTTTCTTTGTCTAGTAGTTAACAGGCGGACAAATAAACATTTATATGGAGCAGCTAGTCATTCAATGTAATTGTCTGCTGTGTTGTAAAGTGTGATTGTCTGCTATGTTGTGGAGTATGATTGTCTGCTGTGTTGTAAAGTGTGATTGTCTGCTGTGTTGTGGAGTATGATTGTCTGCTGTGTTGTAAAGTGTGATTGTCTGCTGTGTTGTAAAGTGTGATTGTCTGCTGTGTTGTAAAGTGTGATTGTCTGCTGTGTTGTAAAGTGTGATTGTCTGCTGTGTTGTAAAGTGTGATTGTCTGCTATGTTGTGGAGTATGATTGTCTGCTGTGTTGTGGAGTATGATTGTCTGCTGTGTTGTGGAGTATGATTGTCTGCTGTGTTGTAAAGTGTGATTGTCTGCTGTGTTGTAAAGTGTGATTGTCTGCTATGTTGTGGAGTATGATTGTCTGCTGTGTTGTAAAGTGTGATTGTCTGCTATGTTGTGGAGTATGATTGTCTGCTGTGTTGTAAAGTGTGATTGTCTGCTGTGTTGTGGAGTATGATTGTCTGCCTTGTTGAGGCATACGCCCCCCCCCCCCACCTCCTGCCCCAAGATCAAGAAATATGTTCTCCACGTTCCAGCGCCTATGACACACATACATGCACTCATGTAAACACACACACTCAGACAATCCTATATATATATATATATATATAGTATATATATATATATATATATATATATATATATATATATATATAAGCACACACATACATACACAAACTCATACATACATATGCACACACATACACGAATGTAGGTATGTTTATACACACACACATATATATATATATATATATATATATATATATATATATATATATCTGGTTTATGTGTATGTGTACAGCATACACACACAAACACACACACACAAAGAAGTCTTGCAGAGTTTGTGAGGATATTTTTGTTTTCCACTGCTGTTACGCACGCTCTACGTATCTGAACAAGGGTATCCGTCAATTTACAGCATTTTGTGGAAAATGTCCTCGAAGTAAAGTCGAAGTGTACAAGTCATGGCAGCTTCCTGGATGCTGGACCCTAGAGTGAGGCAATAACAAACTATTCTGGAAGGGGCCTTTAGTTCCTTTATAGTTATCCAGGGGCGAGGTTCTCAATGTCAGGAAGTCTTGTTTAGGTGTATACAAATAATAAAATAACTGGATTTTTAAAAAAGTGGTACTTAACAAGAAGTGACTAAACATGATAGTACCACAAAGCGGTTCACAAATGATGCATCAAAAATTTGTCGCCAAGGGGTACGTCTGCCTACCGCCAGACGAAGATCCCTGATGATGATGATGATGATGATGATGATGACAAAGAAGAAGATGATCATGATGATGATGATAGCAATAGCTAAACTTATTATTATTATTGTTATTATTATTATTATTAATATTATTATTATTATTATTACTACAGAACGTAAAACAACCATATATTATTAAGGTCAATGCAGTCAAGGTTGACCTTCTCGACGTATATTATTTTAATGTAATGAAAACATAAAGGGGGGGGGGGGGGAACGTTTATAAGAAATACGCATTTGAAAATTAGAATTTCTTGGTATCAAAATTTTTTTTTTGAGCAACACCCCTGCCCTAGAAGTACCGGCAATTTCCCGGGGAAAGCCCTATCG
>CAJHNH020000171.1:0-40000 GCA_905116865.2 Candidula unifasciata
TAATTTGACACTTGTCACACGTCTCCCTGGATGATTGTCTTTACAATCCTCACAATAATTGCTTCTTTACTTTCCATTTTCTCTCCGGAGATTGCTCACATTTTCAAATTGCCTTTTAGTTGTTGTGCCGACGTTTGGCAACCCCGCCTTATAGTGCAACATATTTCCATGATCATACACGAGAGGTCTTTGTCTGCCTCAGCCGGTACAGAAATTCTGAGCCCATAGAGTTAGGCATTTATTTTTTAAATTATTTCATTTTGAGCTAAACACACGGATGGTCTACATCGGCAGCCTCATGGGTCGTGTCTACGTCGGCAGCCTCATGGGTCGTGTCTACATCACCATCATCATGGGTCGTGTCTACATTATCATGGGTCGTATCTACATCGCCATCATCATGGGTCATGTCTACATCAGCAACATCATGGGTCGTGTCTACATCATCATCATCATGGGTCGTGTCTACATCATCATGGGTCGTGTCTACATCATCATGGGTCGTGTCTACATCATCAGGGGTTGTGTCTACATCACAATGGGTCGTGTCTACATCATCAAGGTAGTGTCTACATCATCATGGGTCGTGTCTACATCATCAGGGTAGTGTCTACATCATCATGGACCATGTCCACATCACCATCATCATGGGCCATGTCTACATCACCATCATCATGGACCATGTCTACATCACCATCATCATGGACCATGTCCACATCAACATCATCATGGACCATGTCTACATCACCATCATCATGGACCATGTCTACATCAACATCATCATGGACCATGTCCACATCACCATCATCATGGACCATGTCCACATCACCATCTTCATGGACCATGTCTACATCAACATCATCATGGACCATGTCTACATCAACATCATCATGGACCATGTCTACATCAACATCATCATGGGCCATGTCTACATCACCATCTTCATGGACCATGTCTAAATCAACATCATCATGGACCATGTCTACATCACCATCATCATGGACCATGTCTACATCAACATCATCATGGACCGTGTCTACATCAACATCATCATGGACCATGTCTACATCAACATCATCATGGACCATGTCTACATCAACATCATCATGGACCATGTCTACATCAACATCATCATGGACCGTGTCTACATCACCATCTTCATGGACCATGTCTAAATCAACATCATCATGGACCATATCTACATCACCATCATCATGGGCCGTGTCTACTTTACAGATGGCACGCAGTCGACTCATCTGCTCAGTTGTATCATGTTCAATGTTTCTCACAACATGATTGGAGTCCAGTCCAGCAGCTTTGGTCTCTCTCGCTTTTCTGAGACCTACCTGTCTCCTCGCTTCATTTGTTTTCCGTCTCAGTTTCTGTTTGGTGATTGGTTGTCCTTTTTCCTTTAGGATTTGCCAAAAATGTGGTCTTCTTTTCTCTCTCTGTCTCTCTCTCCCCCCCCCCACCTTTCTCTGTCTCTTCCCTCCCCTCTGTCTCTCCCTCTCCTCTCTCTGTGTCTCTACCCCTCCTCTCTCTGTCTCCTATCTCCTGTCTGTCTGTCTGTCTGTCTGTCTGTCTGTCTGTCTGTCTGTCTGTCTGTCTGTCTGTCTGTCTGTCTGTCTGTCTGTCTGTCTGTCTGTCTGTCTGTCTGTCTGTCTGTCTGTCTGTCTGTCTGTCTGTCTGTCTGTCTGTCTGTCTGTCTGTCTGTCTGTCTGTCTGTCTGTCTGTCTGTCTGTCTGTCTGTCTGTCTGTCTGTCTGTCTGTCTGTCTGTCTGTCTGTCTGTCTGTCTGTCTGTCTGTCTGTCTGTCTGTCTGTCTGTCTGTCTGTCTGTCTGTCTGTCTGTCTGTCTGTCTGTCTGTCTGTCTGTCTGTCTGTCTGTCTGTCTGTCTGTCTGTCTCTATCTCTGTCTGTCTGTCTCTCTCTGCAGTGTCCCCCAAAGATGGCACTACTACTGTGGTTAAACTCATGCTGACAACAGACCAGAAAGATTCCAACCAATAACGTCCAACACCACGTGACTCCACTGGTGCCACGATCATTCTTGAATCGGAATTCTTTTTTGTTGTTGTTGTTGTTGTCATAATCATCAACGTGTGCTATTAGGCATGAATGATCGTGAGCAATATATCGAATGCCAAGCTAAAAGGGGCACCTTTGTACTGGTACTGTTTTGTTTTTCCCCTCACACCCTTTCCGATTTTGCGCTTTTCATTAGTTAAGTCTGTTTGTGTCATTTTCGTCTGCCTGGTTTTTCCCCCTGAAAGTTTTCTCACTCCTGTGACTTAAAGTGTCGCATCCAGGAAGGTCGTCTAACATCGCACACGTTAGATATCCTCTGCAATCTCTAACGAAAGTTTAATTAGGACGCCCTTATCGGCTACACCGAGTATTACTATTGGGTACCTTTCGCACACACACACGCACACACACACTAAAAATAACAAACCCTTTCTGTCTTTCACGTGTTCACTATGAATGAGCTGTTTACTTCTTTCAGACCGTCACCAATAAACAGGTCAAATTGTCAGTTGCCTTTATAGCTACAATGTTCAACTGAACAATCACATCGGCGGTTAGATTTATGTGCATTTCTTTTATTTATCGCGTAAAAGTATACTGTTGCTTGAGTTACATCATTTTAAATATTTTCTCTCTCTTAAAAATTATATTTCGTTGTTATATCCATTGAAATGTAAACCGTGAGATATAGGCGTTTGTGGAGGTTGTTGCTTTAACGGTCAGACTTGGCGGACTGCTAACCCTGAGTCGCTCCCCGTGTCAGCGCTCCCTCGCTTCAAACAGACGCTAAGGTGGGGATGGGGTTAACTATGGGAAGAACTGCTCTAGGAAGTTCCTACAACACCACCTCGGACCGTGGCTCAGGTTCCCACTCCAACATCCTGTGAAAATGTATTTAAAACTGCAGATAATCACCATGTATGCACTATCCCTTCATCCATCCATCTATCGATTTAAGAAAATAAATAAATAATATTTTAAATAATGCAAAAAAATTGACCACGTCCAACCTACTGCTAGTAGTATCGGTTATAATTGTAGCCTGGTTTCTTCGTGCCAATTATGTTGGCAAAGAAATGTTAAAGCAGTGTTTCCCCATGTTAATTTGAATAAAGAAGAGTATGCACCTGACGAGATACAGCGAAATACGCCAGGCAATAAACTGTGCAGTCTATTGTTTGTGTCTTCTTTGTTCAAAGAAATGTTAATTGCATCAAAACTAGTGACTTTGACCGGTACTCTCGTACCTTGTGAGGGCTTCAGGGTAGGGAGCTGGTATGCAGTATTCATACCCACGCATATATATATATATATATATATATATATATATATATATATATATATATATATATATATATATATATATTACACACACACACACACACACACATAACGAAACTCCACGTGGGAATTCATGTATGCGTATTCACATACACCCACATGTATTTATTAGTGGGGTTTTTTTTTTAATACAACGAATCAACGTCATTACACAAGGGTAGTAAGGCATAAGTGCTCTGTTCTACTTCTAACTCAAGCCTGAATCTGAAGAATCTCAATACGAACTCCATAGCACCGGCAACGATCCTTAAATATTTGGCGGATTTCCTAATTATGAAGTGAGTTTTTTACTTAAATCAACTTATCAAAATGCACTGTAGAAGTTTATATGTGAGAAAATATTACGCTAACAGTGCTTGCATAGCATAGTTCTCTTTATTTAGACTTTTTCATTAACTTATGACTAGGTTGTTTAAATGTTCCCTTGCCACCGGTTGCTGGTAGTGTTCAGTGTTCAGTGTTTGTTTAGTGTTTGTTTAATGTTCAGAGTTTAGTGTTCAATGTTCACTGTTTGTTTAGTGTTCAGTGTTTGTTTAGTGTTCAGTGTTTAGTGTTCAGTGTTTGTTTAGTGTTCCGTGTTTAGTGTTTGTTTAGTGTTCCCTGTTTGTTTAGTGTTCAGTGTTTAGTGTTTGTTTAGTGTTCTGTGTTTGTTTAGTGTTCAGTGTTTGTTCAGTGTTTGTTTAGTGTTCAGTGTTTAGTGTTCAGTGTTTGTTTAATGTTCAGAGTTTAGTGTTCAGTGTTTGTTTAGTGTTTGTTTAATGTTCAGTGTTTGTTTAATGTTCAGTGTTTAGTGTTCAGTGTTTGTTTAATGTTCAGAGTTTAGTGTTCAGTGTTTGTTTAGTGTTTGTTTAATGTTCAGTGTTTGTTTAATGTTCAGAGTTTCGTGTTCAGTGTTTGTTTAGTGTTTGTTTAATGTTCAGTGTTTGTTTAATGTTCAGTGTTTGTTTAATGTTCAGTGTGTGTTTAATGTTCAGTGTTTGTTTAGTGTTTGTTTAGTGTTCAGTGTTTAGTGTTTGTTCAGTGTTCCCTGTGTAGTGTTTGTTTAGTGTTCAGTGTTTGTTTAGTGTTCAGTGTTCCGGTTTTGCAGATACTGAATAATTGCAACTGCGCTGACAGTTAGAGCATTAAAAAAAATAAGACAAGCTTGCAATTTTGACAAGCAGTTCTGCGTGACCACTTATCTAATCTGCCACGGAGGTGAGAGCAAGTCGTGGCAGGAAGCTTACTGTCTCCTTTGTCTTGTCTGACATAAGCTGATGGAACTATGTCTATGTTGACACCTTTCCTTCTTTACGTGCCAACTCGGCGTTAATCTCCTTACGCTGAATTATCGTTTATCTTTCCATTAAAAGTTCATCGACTTCACCCACATTACGTGACACAGAATTTGAGTTAAAATAACAATAGGCCACTTGGAGCGGCTCTCACGTGTCCTTTCGAAAACGAAATCCTCATGCACTGTAGGTAGAGCACGGTACTGTGCTGTGTCCTCATTACGACTGTCTCAACTATAAGTCGCTAGAGCACGGTACTGTGCTGTGTCCTCATTACGACTGTCTCAACTATAAGTCGCTAGAGCACGGTACTGTGCTGTGTCCTCATTACGACTGTCTCAACTATAAGTCGCTAGAGCACGGTACTGTGCTGTGTCCTCATTACGACTGTCTCAACTATAAGTCGCTAGAGCACGGTACTGTGCTGTGTCCTCATTACGACTGTCTCAACGATAAGTGGGTAGAGCACGGCACTGTGCTGTGTCCTCATTACGACTGTCTCAACTATAAGTGGGTGGAGCACGGTACTGTGCTGTGTCCTCATTACGACTGTCTCAACGATAAGTGGGTAGAGCACGGCACTGTGCTGTGTCCTCATTACGACTGTCTCAACTATAAGTGGGTAGAGCACGGTACTGTGCTGTGTCCTCATTACGACTGTCTCCACTATAAGTGGGTAGAGCACGGTACTGTGATGTGTCCTCATTATGGCTGTCTCAACTATAAGTGGGTAGAGCACGGTACTGTGCTGTGTCCTCATTACGACTGTCTCAACTATAAGTGGGTAGAGCACGATACTGTGCTGTGTCCTCATTATGACTGTCTCAACTATAAGTGGGTAGAGCACGGTACTGTGCTGTGTCCTCATTATGACTGTCACAACTATAACTTCCTTTGGACCATGGGATAGCTACCGACTCCAGAGAACTGACTGGGTCAGCAGAATCAGCAACCACACATAGGGTGATCCTTGGACATGCTTTGGAAAGTTGCAAAAGGCAGCCTCTGTTTCTTATGGGTAGATAGCATTCGGAAGTCGCCCTTTATCCCCCCCCCCCCTCCCCCACGGATCTACACAGCTGGGTATGTCGGAGTAAAGGGGAAATAATGAGCGGCCCATCTGGCAAGCAAAGCACCACTGCATGCTGGGAGATGCACAGACAAAGCTGATATCATCATCTGTCTATGAACAAGGCTGGCAGATAACGACCAATCTCTTACTATGCTAATACGGTTACATGCCCTGGGAGTTCAATTGCTTAGCTTCTTATGGAAACAATCACCAGGACTTTCTTGCCGCGGCTGCTACATCGGCGAACTAAACATGCATGGGAATGCCCAATGTGCAGTGACGTCAATTGTAATAACCTAACTGACTCTTGCAATGGCAGCGATGTTGGCCTGGAGCTCTGGGGGTCGTGGATTCGTTTCACAGACTTTGGTTCAATTCACCACTAGGGCAACGCTATAGGGATCTATTATCACTCGGGCAACGCTATAGGGATCTATCACCGCTAGGGCAACGCTATAGGGATCTATCACCACTAGGGCGACGCTATAGGAATCTATCACCACTAGGGCAACGCAATAGGGATCTATCACCACTAGAGCAACGCTATAGGGATCTATCATCACTAGGGCAACGCTATAGGAATCTATCACCACTAGGGCAACAAAATAGGGATCTATCACCACTAAGGCAACGCAATAGGGATCTATCATCACTAGGGCAACGCTATAGGGATTTATTATCACTAGGGCAACGCTATAGGGATCTATCATCACTAGGGCAACGATATAGGGATTTATCACCACTAGGGCAACGCAATAGGGATCTATCATCACTAGGGCAACGATATAGGGATTTATCACCACTAGGGCAACGCAATAGGGATCTATCACCACTAGAGCAACGCTATAGGGATCTATCATCACTAGGGCAACGCTATAGGAATCTATCACCACTAGGGCAACGAAATAGGGATCTATCACCACTAGGGCAACGCAATAGGGATCTATCATCACTAGAGCAACGCTATAGGGATTTATTATCACTAGGGCAACGCTATAGGGATCTATCACCACTAAGGCAACGCAATAGGGATCTATCATTACTAGGGCAACGCTATAGGGATCTATCATCACTACGGCAACGCTATAGGGATTTATCACCACTAGGGCAACGCAATAGGGATCTATCACCACTAGAGCAACGCTATAGGGATCAATCATCACTAGGGCAACGAAATAGGGATCTATCACCACTAGGGCAACGAAATAGGGATCTATCACCACTAGGGCAACGCAATAGGGATCTATTATCACTAAGGCAACGCTATAGGGATCTATTATCACTAAGGCAACGCTATAGGGATCTATCACCACTAGGGCAACGCAATAGTGATCTATCACCACTAGGGCAACGCTATAAGGATCTATCCCCACTAGGGCAACGCTATAGGGATCTTTTATCACTAGGGCAAAGCTATAGGGATCTATCACCACTAGGGCAACGCTATAAGGATCTATCCCCACTAGGGCAACGCTATAGGGATCTATCACCACTAGGGCAACGCAATAGGGATCTATCACCACTAAGGCAACGCTATAGGGATCTATCACCACTAGGACAACGCTAAAGGGATCTATCACCACTAAGGCAACGCTATAGGGATCTATCACCACTAGGGCAACGCAATAGGGATCTTTTATCACTAGGGCAAAGCTATAGGGATCTATCACCACTAGGGCAACGCTACAAGGATCTATCCCCACTAGGGCAACGCTATAGGGATCTATCACCACTAGGGCAACGCAATAGGGATCTATCACCACTAAGGCAACGCTATAGGGATCTATCACCACTAGGGCAACGCAATAGGGATCTATCACCACTAAGGCAACGCTATAGGGATCTATCACCACTAGGACAACGCTAAAGGGATCTATCACCGCTAGGGCAACACTATAGAGATCTATCACCACTAAGGCAAAGCTTTAGGGATCTATCACCGCTAGGGCAACGCTATAGGGATCTATCACCACTAGGGCAACGCAATAGGGATCTATCACCACTTGAGCAACGATATAGGGATCTATCACCACTAGAGCAACGCTATAGGGATCTATCACCACTAGCGCTACTGTGTTCGTGGTTTGTGTGACGCTGTCGACAGAAAATTTGTTGTTTTCCGCAGAGTGACCAAGCAATATCGGACAAATATGGAACAGCGAGGTCGATCAGTTCTACGTTAAACTTTATACTGACATTTTATTGTTCTAGAAAATTTTATACTGACATTTTATTGTTCTAGAAAATTTTATACTGACATTATATTGTTCTAGAAAACGCCCGAAATAGTCTCACTGTGATTGCTCGCATCTGTGCTCCAATTGGCGGTCAATGACATACCTGGCAACATCTACCATACCCTTATACCATAAACCCTCCTCCCCCACCACCCCATTTTTTCCTCTAAAGTGGCCAAATAATGGGTGTAATGTTGTGTGATCTGGCAGTGAGTACCCTATTGTTCAGGTTACCGTGGTCACATAAAGACAATTTGTAGGTCGTGAGAAGACTGTGTAGTGGCCAGTAATGTCTCGATGGAGCTTGGATAAACTCCAGCCATAGTTAATGAGATTTTTCTGCCGAATCAATATGAACGACGCTGTCGGCTGTAAAAACATCTTACATTGTTAACTTTAATGAATTTTGATATACTGTATAAGCTAATTTAAACAGAACTGGCGTATGAAGTCTGAAGTGATGACTTCACACTACAGTGGAGTGGCTTCTCTAGCAATCTGCTGACGTCATATATACACTTCAAGTTTAGATGTCGGTGTTGAAAACTTTCACCGACTTTTGAGGCAGCGGTTACAGGTTGAAACAGAAATCCAGCAAAAGATACAACGGCTACAGAATTTTTATTATTATTTAAGATTAGGTAAAACAGTTGCGACTAAAAAGTCCAGAAAGTTGACCCACCAACTTGAAACACGCTTCTACTCCACCCCTTTTCCAACCCCCCCCCCCCCCCTTCTTTCCTCCCCAAGATTGTTATAGACAAATGGTTTCAAGCTTATAGGTGGCAGGACGAGGGAGAGGGGGGGGGGGGGCACGCCAAGCAATTGTGAAACTGAGCACATTTGTAACAATCAGGATGTTCAGCTTCAACAGGCATGAAAAGAAAACAGCGCAGACAGCCTGATTTGGAGAGTGATTTCTATTGTGAGCCGTGTCCAAAATCAGACCAAAAATAACAGATATGTCAGCCATGACACTGATATTTTGTACCCTCAATTACCAGTCGTCGGTGATTTTTTCTTTTGTTTTATAACATTTTTTTTTTTTTTAGTGGATGTTTTTTTGTCCAAATTCTTGTTGACAATGCTTAGGTTTTTTCTTTAGGTCTTCCTCTTTTGAATTTTTATTTTTTTATTTTTTTCGACATGATGCTGACCACATCACCCACCAAGTATCCATTCTTCAATAAACTACAGGTCTTGCCCTATATGCCCACAATGCCTGAATGAGTCAAGAAGCGATTAGATAGACAGTTGCTGACGGTGTCAACAAGCGGTTAGACAGTTGCTGACGGTGTCAACAAGCGGTTAGACAGTTGCTGAAGGTGTCAACAAGCGGTTAGACAGTTGCTGAAGGTGTCAACAAGCGGTTAGACAGTTGCTGACGGTGTCAACAAGCGGTTAGACAGTTGCTGACGGTGTCAACAAGCGGTTAGACAGTTGCTGAAGGTGTCAACAAGCGGTTAGACAGTTGCTGAAGGTGTCAACAAGTGGTTAGACAGTTGCTGACGGTGTCAACAAGCGGTTAGACAGTTGCTGACGGTGTCAACAAGCGGTTAGACAGTTGCTGAAGGTGTCAACAAGCGGTTAGACAGTTGCTGAAGGTGTCAACAAGCGGTTAGACAGTTGCTGACGGTGTCAACAAGCGGTTAGACAGTTGCTGAAGGTGTCAACAAGCGGTTAGACAGTTGCTGAAGGTGTCAACAAGCGGTTAGACAGTTGCTGAAGGTGTCAACAAGCGGTTAGACAGTTGCTGAAGGTGTCAACAAGCGGTAAGACAGTTGCTGAAGGTGTCAACAAGCGGTTAGACAGTTGCTGAAGGTGTCAACAAGCGGTTAGACGGTTGCTGAAGATGTCAACAAGTGGTTAGTTGCTGAAGGTGTCAACAAGCGGTTAGACAGTTGCTGAAGGTGTCAACAAGTGGATAGACAGTTGCTGAAGGTGTCAACAAACGGTTAGACAGTTGCTGAAGGTGTCAACAAGCGGTTAAACAGTTGCTGAAGGTGTCAACAAACGGTTAGACAGTTGCTGGAGCCTAGAAGGTCTTCAGATCAGTGGTCGTATTTTATGGAGGTGCCAGCTAAGCCGGTCTATATTTGGCTGCAACTGACGTCAGGTTATTAACTTTAATTTATGGATACAAAAACAATTACATGAACCTAGATTATGATTGAACAGGAATGTTTAAAGACACAACAATCAGACAACAAATCTGCCGTATAAAAAGACATAACACTTTACACACACACACATACACACCCACTCACCCACACACACATACATTCACACACACACCCACATACCCACCCACCCACACACATTGGTTTTGAATGGAAACCCTGAGGATAGGAAGGACAATATAGACAGTGATACAAGTGGGAGGATAATATGGAGAAAAAAAAAGAATACTAGAAGCGGATAGAACATGTTTCTGTTTTCTGTTCGTCTCAGATAAGGGCTACAATCTTGTGGAGCCCGACACATTCAGTGTAGCAAGGTACAGCCCGACACATTTAGTGTAGCAAGGTACAGCCCGACACATTTAGTGTAGCAAGGTACAGCACGACACATTTAGTGTAGCAAAGTACAGCCCGACACATTCAGTGTAGCAAGGTACAGCCCGACACATTTAGTGTAGCAAGGTACAGCCCGACACATTTAGTGTAGCAAGGTACAGCCCGACACATTTAGTGTAGCAAGGTACAGCCCGACACATTTAGTGTAGCAAGGTACAGCCCGACACATTTAGTGTAGCAAGGTACAGCCCGACACATTTAGTGTAGCAAGGTACAGCCCGACACATTTAGTGTAGCAAGGTACAGCCCGACACATTTAGTGTAGCAAGGTACAGAATGACACATTCAGTGTAGCAATGTACAGCCCGACACATTCAGTGTAGCAAGGTACAGCCCGACACATTCAGTGTAGCAAGGTACAGCCCGACACATTCAGTGTAGCAAGGTACAGCCCGACACATTTAGTGTAGCAAGGTACAGCCCGACACATTTAGTGTAGCAAGGTACAGCCCGACACATTTAGTGTAGCAAGGTACAGCCCGACACATTCAGTGTTGCAATGTACAGCCCGACACATTCAGTGTAGCAAGGTACAGCCCGACACATTCAGTGTAGCAAGGTGCAGCCCGACACATTTAGTGTAGCAAGGTACAGCCCGACACATTCAGTGTAGCAAGGTACAGCCCGACACAGTGTTCAGTGCCCGCAATTTAGTGTAGCAGCCCGACACATTCAGTGTAGCAAGGTACAGCCCGACACATTCAGTGTAGCAAGGTACAGCCCGACACATTTAGTGTAGCAAGGTACAGCCCGACACATTCAGTGTAGCAAGGTACAGCCCGACACATTCAGTGTAGCAAGGTGCAGCCCGACACATTTAGTGTAGCAAGGTACAGCCCGACACATTCAGTGTAGCAAGGTAAAGCTCCACACAAGGTACAGCCCGACACATTCAATGTAGCAAGGTACAGCCCGACACATTTAGTGTAGCAAGGTACAACCCAACACATTCAATGTAGTAAGTTACAGCCCGACACATTCAGTGTAGCAAGGTACAGCCCGACACATTCAGTGTAGCAAGGTACAGCCCGACACATTCAATGTAGCAAGGTACAGCCCGACACATTCAGTGTAGCAAGGTACAGCCCGACACATTCAATGTAGCAAGGTACAGCCCGACACATTCAATGTAGCAAGGTGCAGCCCGTGACAATCAATGTAGCAAGGTACAGCCCGTGACATTCAATGTAGCAAGGTACAGCCCGACACATTCAGTGTAGCAAGGTACAGCCCGACACATTCAGTGTAGCAAGGTACAGCCCGACACATTCAATGTAGCAAGGTACAGCCCGACACATTCAATGTAGCAAGGTGCAGCCCGTGACAATCAATGTAGCAAGGTACAGCCCGACACATTCAATGTAGCAAGGTGCAGCCCGTGACAATCAATGTAGCAAGGTACAGCCCGACACAATCAATGTAGCAAGGTGCAGCCCGACACAATCAATGTAGCAAGGTGCAGCCCGACACATTCAGTGTAGCAAGGTACAGCCCGACACATTCAGTGTAGCAAGGTACAGCCCGACACATTCAGTGTAGCAAGGTACAGCCCGACACATTCAGTGTAGCAAGGTACAGCCCGACTAGGTACACATTCAGTGTAGCAAGGTAGCAAGGTAGCAAGCCCGACACATTCAGTGTAGCAAGGTACAGCCCGACACATTCAGTGTAGCAAGGTGCAGCCCGACACATTCAGTGTAGCCAGCCCGACACATCAGTGTAGCAAGGTACAGCCCGACACATCAAGGTACAGCCCGCAAGGTACAGCCCGACACATTCAGTGTAGCAAGTCAGTGTAGCAGCCCGACACATTCACATTGTAGCAAGGTGCAGCCCGACACATTCAGTGTAGCAAGGTGCAGCCCGACACACATTAGCAAGGTGTAGCAAGGTAGCAGCCCGACACATTCAGTGTAGCAAGGTGCAGCCCGACACATTCAGTGTAGCATGTGCAGCCCGACACATTCAGTGTAGCAAGGTACAGCCCGACACATTCAGTGTAGCAAGGTACAGCCCGACACATTCAGTGTAGCAAGGTACAGCCCGACACATTCAGTGTAGCAAGGTACAGCCCGACACATTCAGTGTGTACAGCCCGACAGCAGTGTAGCAAGGTACAGCCCGACACATTTGTACAGCCCGACACATTCAGTGTAGCAATGTACAGCCCGACACATTCAGTGTAGCAAGGTACAGCCCGACACATTCAGTGTAGCAAGGGTGCAGCCCGACACATTCAGTGTAGCAAGGTGCAGCCCGACACATTCAGTGTAGCAAGGTGCAGCCCGACACATTCAGTGTAGCAAGGTGCAGCCCGACACATTCAGTGTAGCAATGTGCAGCCCGACACATTCAGTGTAGCAAGGTGCAGCCCGACACATTCAGTGTAGCAAGGTGCAGCCCGACACATTCAGTGTAGCAATGTGCAGCCCGACACATTCAGTGTAGCAATGTGCAGCCCGACACATTCAGTGTAGCAATGTGCAGCCCGACACATTCAGTGTAGCAAGGTGCAGCCCGACACATTCAGTGTAGCAAGGTGCAGCCCGACACATTCAGTGTAGCAATTCAGTGTGCAGTGCAGCCCGACACATTCAGTGTAGCAAGGTACAGCCCGACACATTCAGTGTAGCAAGGTGCAGCCCGACACATTCAGTGTAGCAAGGTACAGCCCGACACATTCAGTGTAGCAAGGTGCAGCCCGACACATTCAGTGTAGCAAGGTACAGCCCGACACATTCAGTGTAGCAAGGTACAGCCCGACACATTCAGTGTAGCAAGGTACAGCCCGACACATTCAGTGTAGCAATGTGCAGCCCGACACATTCAGTGTAGCAATGTACAGCCCGACACATTCAGTGTAGCAAGGTGCAGCCCGACACATTCAGTGTAGCAAGGTGCAGCCCGACACATTCAGTGTAGCAAGGTGCAGCCCGACACATTCAGTGTAGCAATCAGTGTAGCAGCCCGACACATTCAGTGTAGCAATGTGCAGCGCGACACATTCAGTGTAGCAATGTGCAGCCCGACACATTCAGTGTAGCAATGTGCAGCGCGACACATTCAGTGTAGCAATGTGCAGCCCGACACATTCAGTGTAGCAAGGTGCAGCCCGACACATTCAGTGTAGCAAGGTGCAGCCCGACACATTCAGTGTAGCAAGGTGCAGCCCGACACATTCAGTGTAGCAAGGTGCAGCCCGACACATTCAGTGTAGCAATGTGCAGCCCGACACATTCAGTGTAGCAATGTGCAGCCCGACACATTCAGTGTAGCAAGGTGCAGCCCGACACATTCAGTGTAGCAAGGTACAGCCCGACACATTCAGTGTAGCAAGGTGCAGCCCGACACATTCAGTGTAGCAAGGTGCAGCCCGACACATTCAGTGTAGCAAGGTGCAGCCCGACACATTCAGTGTAGCAAGGTGCAGCGCGACACATTCAGTGTAGCAATGTGCAGCCCGACACATTCAGTGTAGCAATGTGCAGCGCGACACATTCAGTGTAGCAATGTGCAGCCCGACACATTCAGTGTAGCAATGTGCAGCGCGACACATTCAGTGTAGCAATGTGCAGCCCGACACATTCAGTGTAGCAAGGTGCAGCCCGACACATTCAGTGTAGCAAGGTGCAGCCCGACACATTCAGTGTAGCAAGGTGCAGCGCGACACATTCAGTGTAGCAATGTGCAGCCCGACACATTCAGTGTAGCAAGGTGCAGCCCGACACATTCAGTGTAGCAATATGCAGCCCGACACATTCAGTGTAGCAAGTGTGCAAGCCCGACACACATTCAGTGTAGCAAGGTACAGCCCGACACATTTAGTGTAGCAAGGTGCAGCCCGACACATTCAGTGTAGCAAGGTGCAGCCCGACACATTCAGTGTAGCAATGTGCAGCCCGACACATTCAGTGTAGCAAGGTACAGCCCGACACATTCAATGTAGCAATGTGCAGCCCGACACATTCAGTGTAGCAAGGTGCAGCCCGTGACAATCAATGTAGCAAGGTACAGCCCGACACATTTAATGTAGCAATGTGCAGCCCGACACATTCAGTGTAGCAATGTGCAGCCCGACACATTCAGTGTAGCAAGGTGCAGCGCGACACATTCAGTGTAGCAAGGTGCAGCCCGACACATTCAGTGTAGCAAGGTGCAGCGCGACACATTCAGTGTAGCAAGGTGCAGCCCGACACATTCAGTGTAGCAAGGTGTAGCCCGACACATTCAGTGTAGCAATGTGCAGCCCGACACATTCAGTGTAGCAAGGTGTAAGCAGGATCGGTTAACAAATAGTCTCAGTTGAATCATTTAAAAAAAAAGAATCCATGTATTTAAAAACAAATTATAACAGAATACACACACTGGGACTTAATCGGCGCTACAGGGTTCGTGTTTTGTGCTGAGAACCTCTTTGCAGACTCCATGGGCAGGACAATGGTGGAGACATACAGGTACAATAACAGAGATCCGACAGCAAACGTTATCGCCAAATTAACATCTGAAAACCTGAGGTTCGACTTCCTTAAACACGGTTTGATCCCATTTGGCTCTCCTTCACCCGCACCTTGCCCTTTTCAACCTCTGTCTCTCTCTCTCTCTCTCTCCCTCTTCCCCCCCCCCCTCTTTCTCCCTCTTTGCCTTTCTCTATCCCTTCCTCCTCCCTCTTCAAATGGGAGCTTTTCGTCTGCCAACAGATGCACATGAAGTACAAAACACCGTAGCTCCAAAGGTGACCTCAGAGATCAAACTCACCGAAATGGAACATAAGACGTTCAAAAACAAAGCGAATGGCTAAGCGACTTGACGACCATGAAGAACCGCTAAAAACTAAACAACCTAAAGTAGTAAGTATTTCACAACATAAAAAAGCTTTCTACGAAATCAAACACAAGTGAAGACGATTCGATCAAACAATTCGCCTTTGGGCTTTAAAAAAAAAAGTAATACTTTTAGATTTTAAAAAGTAGAACCGAGAGAAAGGAAAGGTAAACAAAATAATGATAATTTCAGCGACGTGGGCTGCGACCGCTATGATTAGAAATGTCACACTTGAAATAGAGAGACGCGCAACAACAGAAGGGGGCGGGTACAAGATGTTAATATCTCTTTGTCAGAGAGTGAGTATTTCTGTCTGCGGTATACAGGCAGAAATGTGCGCCGGAGTTGAAACTAGTGATTGAAACGGACTTCTTCAATATTGATTGAATGGAGTCTGAAATTAGTGATTAGCTAGAGTGTCTTTGTGTGGTGTCTTGTCGGCAGGGATGTTGACGGGGCGGGGGAGGTGGTTGTTGGTGATGTAGTGTTCTCTGGTCGAGATTCTGTCCGCTTGACAAGACAGCGAGTATTACGCGCGTCAACATAGGGTGTAATTGTTGTTGGATGAACAGGACAAGGGGAGGGACTGTTGAATAATGGCGGAATGGCTGAGAAACATGTCGTCCGCTTTCTAAGTAGGGTAATGGTGGCTTCCATCGCGATGTAGTTATTTTCTGAACACCCACACAGAGTGATATAAGCAGAGCTGTCCGTGGCGAGGAGGGTGTGACGTTTAATCTCCACTCATGTGAAGACAGACGGACAGACAGACGGTCGGACAGACAGACAGACAGACAGACAGACAGACAGACAGACAGACAGACAGACAGACAGACAGACGGACGGACGGACGGACAGACAGATTGACAGAAGGACGGACGGACGGACGGACGTACGGACGGACAGACGGACGTACAGACAGACAGACAGACAGACAGACAGACAGACAGACAGACAGACAGACAGACAGACAGACAGACGGACAGACAGACAGACAGACAGACAGACAGACAGACAGATAGTAAAAAGGACAGAAAGATAGACAGACAGATAGACGGACAGACAGATTGACAGACAGACGAACGGACCGACAGACTGACGAACGGACGGACAGACAGACAAACGAACGGACAGACAGACAGACATAGTATTAAAAATCTTCCTAGACAATATATTTGTATACACTGCCACCATGCATTCTCCCACTGCTTAAACTTTCCATCACCCCCCCCCCCCGGGACAAAACTAAAAGACCCCTCCCCCACCGTTCCTTGAACTGTTAGCCGTGAAGTTTCCGCCCACAGCCACGGCGTCCTACACCACATATATACCTGACAGGTAGATGCTCGTGCTGGGAGATGAGGGCGTGTAGGCTGTAGAGACTGCCAAGAAGAACCCTTGACCCTACGAAGCCAGCCACATGATCAGGATGGATGGTTGGTAGGCACAAGTGATAATGAGGAACCGGTTGATTTATGACATGGATGGCAAGTCCGGCTAGCATATGTTGGTCTGTGGCAAGTCCGGCAAGCATATGTCGATCTGTGGCACGGATGGCAAGCATATGTCGGTCTGTGGCAAGTCCCGCAAGCATATGTCGGTCTGTGGCACGGATGGCAAGTCCGGCAAGCACATGTTGATCTGTGGCACGGATGGCAAGCATATGTCGGTCTGTGGCATGGATGGCCAGTATATGTCGGTATGTAGCATGGATGGCAAGCATATGTCGGTCTGTGGCATGCATGGCAAGTATATGTCGGTCTGTGGCATGGATGGCAAGTATATGTCGGTCTGTGGCACGGATGGCAAGCATATGTCGGTCTATGGCACGGATGGCAAGCATATGTCGGTATGTGGCACGGATGGAAAGTCCGGCAAGCATATGTCGGTCTGTGGCAGGGATGGCAAGCATATGTCGGTATGTAGCATGGATGGCAAGCATATGTCGGTCTGTGGCATGGATGGCAAGTATATGTCGGTCTGTGGCACGGATGGCAAGCATATGTCGGTATGTGGCATGGATGGCAAGTATATGTCGGTCTGTGGCATAGATGGCAAGTATATGTCGGTCTGTGGCATAGATGGCAAGTACATGTCGGTCTGTGGCATGGATGGCAAGTATATGTCGGTCTGTGGCACGGATGGCAAGCATATGTCGGTATGTGGCATGGATGGCAAGTATATGTCGGTCTGTGGCATAGATGGCAAGTATATGTCGGTCTGTGGCATAGATGGCAAGCATATGTCGGTCTGTGGCATAGATGGCAAGTATATGTCGGTCTGTGGCATAGATGGCAAGTATATGTCGGTCTGTGGAACGGATGGCAAGCATATGTCGTTCTGTGGCACGGATGGCAAGTATATGTCGGTATGTGGCACGAATGGCATGTATATATCGGCCTGTGGCATGGATGGCAAGTCCGGCAAATATATGTCGGTCTGTGGCATGGATGGCAAGTCTGGCAAGCATATGAAGGTATGTTGAGTAGACTGCTACACCTGAAAAGTGGGTGGAGCGTTGTTGATATAAGAGTTGCTTGTAGGACATTGTTGCTAGAGTGGGTTGTAGAATGATGTTGTCGGTCCCGTGGCTTATGGGAGGTTATTACTGGTAGAATTATTGTGGGACGTTGTGGTACGTAGAATGAGTTAAAGGATGTTGTTGGTAGACTGGGTTAGAAGAAGATAAAGAAGAAGAAGAAGAAGAAGAAGAAGAAGAAGAAGAAGAAGAAGAAGAAGAAGAAGAAGAAGAAGAAGAAGAAGAAGAAGAAGAAGAAGAAGAAGAAGAAGAAGAATAAGAAGAAGAAGAAGATAAGAAGAAGAAGAAGAAGAAGAAGAAGAAGAAGAAGAAGAAGAAGAAGAAGAAGAAGACGACGAAGACGAAGAAGAAGAAGAAGAAGAAGAAGAAGAAGAAGAAGAAGAAGAAGAAGAAGAAGAAGAAGAAGAAGAAGAAGAAGAAGAAGAAGAAGAAGAAGAAGAAGAAGATGATGAAGAGGAAGAAGAAGAAGAAGAAGAAGAAAAAGAAGATCAAAGAAAGAAAGAAAGATAGCAAGTTACCCGAGGTAGTACACGTTGTTATTCCAAAGTAGCAAAAGATCCTCTCAAATCTCCTCTTAGTAACATGCCTGGTTGGTTCACATACAAACAGTCTACAGGACTTCAAAGAGGTTGGGGGGGGGGGGGGGGAAGAGAATCAAAAGCATACTTTTTAATCTTATCCGTTATATATATTAATCGGCACTCAATAGGTGTGACATGCTCAGTATGGCACCGATCGCCTTCGCTTCCCATTCCCCGATACCCACTGTGGACTGGATTGTAACGCCTAAACCAAGATTCAAACTAACGGCCATGTGTTCTGTTGGACAGGTGGACTAGACACTACACTAGGCGTAACCCTGACCGGTTGCCGACGTTACCTTTCACCGGCGGTTTCATCCCGTCCCATGCGTGAATCGATCAGACCAAACTCTCCTGTATAAAAACATGCATTAGTCCAATTTGGCGCTCCTTTGAATCATTCCCCAAAATGGCGTCATGCCACATTCTGGCCATAAAATATCCAAAAATATCAGAACAACGGTGTTCGCGTATATCTAAAATACTGACTTTCTGCCGAGGAACAAATCGCGGCAAAACTATGATTACTTGACAATCAATATCGACATTTGCACAAAGTACTAGTAGCAGACGATAAATACCGACTGTTGACAACAATTTCGAGCGTTTCTGCAGACGATACTAGCAGACGATATTAGCGACCGTTGACCAATTTTGAGACATTACAGACGATGAAAGCCGATTAGCAATACTGTGTTCTTCCGATAGGAGGATTTAGCAGCGGTAGATGTCAGACTAGTTGGCATGCGCCAAACGCGATTAAACTCATCGCCGAGCGTGACGAGTACAGTAATTGGAGGAAGTTGCAGGAGATGGGGTAGCTGCCGCTCGTGAGTCCCAGCCATCTAGTTTAGCCCCCATCCACGCCGCGCAGCGGCGCGGGCGATACTCTCGGCGGTGAGACACACTCGCAGAAGCAGGTCGGCAAGCACCGTATCGCCGAGACCCTGTCAGAGCATTTATTTCGTTATCCGGAGCCGGCACGTACATTTTTAATAGAACTGACTCGCATTCGGATATTTTTGGATATTTTATGGCCAGAAATTGGCCAATTTAGCTCTTTTCCGAACGCCATCATATTAATGCCGCCATTTTGGGGAACGATTCAAAGGATAGCCGTCCAACTTTGCCATGGGCGGCCATGTTGCCAGTCGCCATCATCTCGGCAACACAGAATGTGGCCAAGTCTTGCACAATTTTCAGGGTAGACAACTGCAATTATGGAACCTAGTGATAGAAGAACAGGTGATGAAAAAACAGCATCACTGGACGAAATATATGCAAGAGAGGAAGGGGATGACACATCAAGAAATCAGCGGGAAAAAGACGAAGCGTCCAGGAAACAAATAATATAAGCAGTATGAATTGAATTAAAGATGTCAGTCGTTTACAAAAATATACACAGACAATCTAAGATATAAGACCGCAGGCTGAAGCAAGTGTACCAAAAAGTCTAATTACCAAAACAGATGACTTCCGGGGACGTGGACAAATAGGGCTTCCCTTCCGGGGACGTCAGACAAATAGGGTTACACTGGGTGCAATGGCACTGGTCTAAGGCCGTCAGGGACATGTTCATTTGTCTTTGCCCGACACTATTATGAAGGGGGTGGGCTGGAGAAGTTAATGACAGAGCTGGACAGACTGGTCGATTTTAGTGAGTGACCAGTTCCTGACTGCTGGTTGTAGCTCTACAATGTCTGGGTGGGACAGTCAGTGAGTGACCAGTTCCTGACTGCTGGTTGTAGCTCTACGATGTTTGGGTGGGACAGTCAGTGAGTGACCAGTTCCTGACTGCTGGTTGTAGCTCTACAATGTCTGGGTGGGACAGTCAGTGAGTGACCAGTTCCTAACTGTTGGTTGTAGCTCTACAATGTCTGGGTGGGACAGTCAGTGAATGACCAGTTCCTGACTGTTGGTTGTAGCTCTACAATGTCTGGGTGGGCCAGTCAGTGAGTGACCAGTTCCTGACTGCTGGCTGTAGCTCTACAATGTCTGGGTGGGCCAGTCAGTGAGTGACCAGTTCCTGACTGCTGGTTGTAGCTCTACAATGTCTGGGTGGGACAGTCAGTGAATGACCAGTTCCTGACTGCTGGTTGTAGCTCTACAATGTCTGGGTGGGACAGTCAGTGAGTGACCAGTTCCTGACTGTTGGTTGTAGCTCTACAATGTCTGGGTGGGACAGTCAGTGAGTGACCAGTTCCTGACTGCTGGTTGTAGCTCTACGGTGTTTGGGTGGGACAGTCAGTGGTGTTATCTGGTTTAGTGTTGAGATACGTGGATGATGGGTTAATACTTTTGCGCTGCGATCCCTGCATGATATTATATGAATGAGATAATTACCCTTGTGATATGTGATTTCAGTTAGGGCTACTCATCTTGTCGAACCTAGGGCGACACCAACGGTAGCACTAAACAAGAGGTCGCTGGTAATAAAAAAATCTCAGTTTAAACTTCCTAGCAAGTAGGTCGAGCCATAGATGCCTCTTTAGAGCGGCAACGAAACCCACAAACCATGTCCAAGTAGAAGGAAAACACCAACATAGAATGCAGTTTCGACAAACCCAATACCAAACATAGCACACAGACATAATAAATGAACGAGGCAGCCGTCAGAAGTTCCAACACAAACAGTCTAGCCCTGCACGTGCAGTTTATTGCCGATGGTAGCAGCAGTAACAACAAATGAGGAGTTGCACACGCTATTATTCGCATAAGGCACCACAAATTAGAGTAACTAGAATTTGTTCTGCTGGGATTGACAGAGTTGTGTCCAGACCTTCAGGCTGTAGTTGTGGAACTATATCTATCACGGTACTGACATTAGATTTGTTCAAATGTTTAGTAAAACTGGAGACACAAAACTGCACAGAAGAGACAGCTGGAGATTGAGGTGACGCATACCGGCTTTACGTGCCAGAAAACTGCTGAAAGTGGCACGGGATCGGACGATTGCGTCACAAGGTTGAGATCGTGTGTTACGCGAAGAAGTAATTGGCAGAAGCCAAAAGAGTTAAACTATTGGCAATCACCCAGCGCCTGACAGTGCACATAAATGTTCACTGTTTCCTTCATGCAAATAACAAGGCAACTAAAAGTCCAAACAAAACTGGAAATTAGTGGTTCTAACACAAACTAAAATGTGGCCTAAAAGATGCTGTATAACTGTTTGTGTTCCGAGAAGATCCGCTGTCGTACCGCTCAAAGCCCATGCAAAGAGCTGATGTTTTAGATTGGCCCCTGCCTGACGACCACCCAAAACCACAGGGTTTCATTTGAAAAACTATTGCGCGAAATGGTTTTGGAGGGAAGATTGGTTTCTGCAGTTGATTATCAGATGTCCTGCCATCGCTGCTAGCAACACTTTCTTGTTTTTCAATGACCAAAGCTGCGAAAACAATATTTAACGTCATAAGCGTGGCCGAAAATAGAGCGGTGATGAATATGTCAGGGGGAAACAATAGGGTACACAAGTATAGTCTTGTGTCAGTGTCTTGTGTCAGTGTCCTGTGTCAGTGTCCTGTGTCAGTGTCTTTGTCAGTGTCTTGTATCAGTTTCTCGTGTCAGTGTCTTGTAACTGTCCATTATGTTAACGATGGAAATAGAAAAAGAAGCAGAAGAAGAAGAAGAAGAAGAAGAAGAAGAAGAAGAAGAAGAAGAAGAAGAAGAAGAAGAAGAAGAAGAAGAAGAAGAAGAAAAGAAGAAGAAGAAGAAGAAGAAGAAGAAGAAGAAGAAGAAGAAGAAGAAGAAGAAGAAGAAGAAGAAAAGAAGAAGAAGAAGAAGAAGAAGAAGAAGAAGAAGAAGAAGAAGAAGAAGAAGAAGAAGAAGAAGAAGAAGAAAAAGAGAAAGAATAAAAATGAGAAGAAGAAGAAGGAAAAGAAGAGGAAGAGAAAGAGGGAAGGGGAGAGGGAAAGAAAGAAAGAAAGAAGAAGAAGAAGGAAAAGGAGAGGAAGAGAAAGAGGGAAGGGGAGAGGGAAAGAAAGAAAGAAAGAAAGAAAGAAGAAGAAGAAGAAGAAGAAGAAGAAGAAGAAGAAGAAGAAGAAGAAGAAGAAGAAGAAGAAGAAGAAGAAGAAGAAGAAGAAGAAGAAGAAGAAGAAGAAGAAGAAGAAGAAGAAGAAGAAAAAAGAAGAAGAAGAAGAAGAAGAAGAAGAAGAAGAAGAAGAAGAAGAAGAAGAAGAAGAAGAAGAAGAAGAAGAAGAAGAAGAAGAAGAAGAAGAAGAAGAAAAAGAGAAAGAATAAAAATGAGAAGAAGAAGGAAAATGAGAGGAAGAGAAAGAGGGAAGGGGAGAGGGAAAGAAAGAAAGAAGAAGAAGAAGAAGAAGAAGAAGAAGAAGAAGAAGAAGAAGAAGAAGAAGAAGAAGAAGAAGAAGAAGAAGAAGAAGAAGAAGAAGAAGAAGAAGAAGAAGAAGAAGAAGAAGAAGAAAACAACATTAACAGGAACAAGGAGATGGAAAGAATAACAAGAGGAAATAAAATAGTAAGAAATAGCAGAAAGAATAATTTACCTCAGGAAGTCGAGTAATGGCACTGACAATAATGGAAGCGCTCAAAAATATCAAAAATTATTTGATTTTAACGAAACAGAAAAAGAAAACAAAACCCTCAGATAGAAAATGAGTCCAAGGACAGAAATAGTTGAAGAATCGATACTTCTCATTTAGAATTCTTCGTTGTTTTTTTTTTTTTTCCGCATTATTACATTTTCAGCTATTCGAGTTTGTGTGTTTGTTGCGTTGGCGGCAAATAGAGAGTTGGCTCCAATGTGCAACTACTAAGGCTGGTTAGCAGGTTGAGGCTTGTTATTTCGCCAAAGAGGTGGTGGAATAATTAGGAAGTTTGCATCTATAGTACTAATAGGATCATATCTATAGCCGTCTTCACACTGTAAGTTTGGCATCTTGTTGTAATCCATCACGTTCGGCGTTGGTTGGTCAACACTTCCCATCTGTCTGGTGAACTTTGACACAGAAGTCTCAACATGAAGTCGAGCTAAATTGTCTAACATCCCCTCACTTGATCTTCTCCTGCCACTTTTTTTGCTCCTGTCTTTCAAAAGAATTAATTATCCCAAAATGATTTTCCCGCCCGCTGCCCCTCCCCTTTTTTGGCCCCTCCCCAATGAAAGATAGTTTCCATTCTTCTTCTCTTCTTCTTCACTTCCTCTTTTACCGCTGTGGGTGTCGAGGGAGATATAAGGTTCTGTTTCTAGCTCTTCTGGCTGCCTCGACCATAGGCACATCGTGCTGTTGTAGAGTTTCTCTGATGTTATCCTTCCATCTTGTTCTTGGTCTACCCCGTGTTTCCATTAACTTTTTATTAAAGGAATGAATTATGTAAATGAGGATTTGTTATTGCTGCTCTTATTGATATTGTCGTTGCCGTCCAAAGTAGATGAGGCTACCTTTCCTTTGCAATTACCAGATCAGACCGAGTGAGATCCTAGGGTGTCGGTATCACAGGGTGTCTACAGTACTGTCCAGGTTGTATGGTATGGACAGAAGGACAACCATCAGTGGCCTTAACTCAGCGAGTAGCAACAGACTGGGCATGTGTGCATTGGTTTCCGTGTGTATGTTAACATGCTGACCTGTTTAGTTGTGGGACTAACCCTATACTCTTTGTTTGTTATTCGAACTGCTCTTGTCTGGCTGTGTCTGGCTTTGATCCAACTGCACTTACGAATTTATTAGTTACAGTGTGTTATATATAACAATCAAACAGATAAGGTACTGATCGGCACCCATAGAAAGAAGTACAAAAAGAGGGGACACACTAGACAACATAAAAATCGAAAGCTGTATAATTAGCTGTAGAGGATGATGTTGGGGACTTCACCATGCCGTATTTTCCAACCGTGTCGTAGCTGTCTGCATGCCACAAAATAGGATCACAAATATTAATAAACACACACCTCAATTATCGCCTTGCTCTAACCCCTGCACACACACACACACACACACACACATGGCCTCGCTCTAACCCCTGCACACACACACACACACACACACACAACATGGCCTCGCTCTAACCCCTGCACACACACACACACACACACACACACACACATAGCCTTGCTCTAACCCCTGCACACACACACACACACACACAAACACACACACACAAACACACACACACAAACACACACACACACAAACACACAAACACACACACACACACACACAAACACACACACACACACAAACACACACACACAAACACCACACACACACACACACACAAACACACACACACAAACACACACACACACACAAACACACACACACACACACAAACACACACAAACACACACACACACATGGCCTCGCTCTAACCCCTGTACACACACACACACACACACATGGCCTCGCTCTAACCCCTGTACACACACACACACACACACACACACACACAAACATGGCCTCGCTCTAACCCCTGTACACACACACACACACACACAAACATGGCCTCGCTCTAACCTCTGTACACACACACACACACACACACACACAAACATGGCCTCGCTCTAACCCCTGCACACACACACACACATATATATATGTAGACTCACACACACACAAACAGCTCTTCACCGTTCCGTTTCCTTAGTGGTAGTGGGTGGCAGTACATCTCCTGCTGGAACTACTGGATGATATCCTCATCTCTTTCACGGTGTGATTCTCTCATTTTGTTTTTCGACAAGCTCGTCACGGAAATCGAGCCCTGGTCAGTTGAGGATTGTGAAACCACCTCGCCTTTCTCTAGACAACGGGACAGCCTGGGCCATGTCTGCAAATCTCTGGCAAACTCCATCCGCCATGACACACCAAAGTCGGGTACAAGGTCCCGTCGCGCTATGAGAGCCGACTGCTTCAGACGGCAGCGTAAGGGGGAAAGGGGGGGGGGGGGCGTATAAGCAGCAGGTTTTGTTTTGTTTTTGAAAACAGAAAAAAAACACGCATTTAAAATGCGACATTTCGATGACTTGTCTTATACTAAAGCAAGGTCTGGTTGGCTAAGTAGGTATGTTCTTCTGTTGATGTCCGTGACACTGGCTAGAAAACCCTAGGATTACTGCCTTACCCTAAATCAAAATCTGGTTGGTTAGGTAGGACAGGTCTGTTCGACTGTTGACATCCGTGACACTGGCTAGAAAACCCTGCGATGACTCGCCAGACATATGATCAGAAAATACACACTATCATGTCTCGTGTGCAGCCATGCGAAGCGCTCTTCTCCTTCTTTTCCGGTTACCAGATGCGCGCCCTTAATTCTGTTGCTAAGCGACGCCAGACGCTAAAGCTATATTCGATCAAAATATGGATTCCAAGATCGCGAAACAATATGTTTATAGTGAGACACATTTAGAACTACCTTATACATTATTTAAAATTAGTACGCAAAATTTCCTGGTGTATAATTTTCACTGTGTGTACAGACAATTGACTATTCTATCTGATTTTCTTAATTTTTTTTTTAAAAACTAATAATTAAGAGGTAGGAACAATACAAAAACTGAATTTTTATTTCGTGCTCTTAATATACGCGATAGCAAAATGAGGTGAGAGACTAGTTGGGTATCTCTCTCTATGCCCCCACCCTCTCTCTCTCTCTCTCTCTCTCTCTCTGTCTCTGTCTCTCTCTTTCTCCCTGTCTGTCTGTCTCTCTCTCTGTCTGTTCTGTCTCTGTATCTCTCTCTCTCTATCTATCTCTGTCTCTCTCTTATCTCTGTGTCGATATAAATTTGCCAGTGTGTGTGTGTGTGTATGTGTATGTGTGTGTATGTGTGTGTTTGTTTAAGTGTGCCCTTTTGTTGTGTGCCTCTTTGTTGTGTGTGTGTGCCAGCGTTTGTGTGTGTGTGTGTGTTTGTATTGTATGTGTGTGAGTGTGACTGTGTAAATATGACTGTGTATAGTGACTGTATATGTGGCTGTGTATATGTGTCTTTGTTGTGTATGTGTGCCAGCGTTTGTGTGTATGTGTGTGTGTATTGTGTGTGTGTGTGTGACTGTGTAAATGTGACTGTGTATATGTCTGTGTGCGTCTCTGTGTTTGTCTCCCCGTTTCCCTACATTGCTGCAATGGTTTGTTCTCGACGAAAGCTCCAGGTCACTTTTTCTGTTACGCCACTTCATTCATCGTATTTCCCTCGGACGTCACAGCCAAACTCAGTAGTCAGATTTCCACCACCGACACTCACAGCCGAACTCAATAGTCAGATTTCCACGACCGACACTCACAGCCGAACTCAATAGTCAGATATCCACGACCGACACTCACAGCCGAACTCAATAGTCAGATTTCCACGACCGACACTCACAGCCGAACTCAATAGTAGATATATACAACCGGCACTCACAGCCGAACTCAATAGTCAGATATATACAACCGGCACTCACAGCCGAACTCTCTAGTCAGATATATGCAACCGGCACTCACAGCCGAACTCTCTAGTCAGATATATACAACCGGCACTCACAGCCGAACTCAATAGTCAGATATATACAACCGGCACTCACAGCCGAACTCTCTAGTCAGATATATACAACCGGCACTCACAGCCGAACTCTCTAGTCAGATATATACAACCGGCACTCACAGCCGAACTCTCTAGTCAGATATATACAACCGGCACTCACAGCCGAACTCAATAGTCAGATATATACAACCGGCACTCACAGCCGAACTCTCTAGTCAGATATATACAACCGGCACTCACAGCCGAACTCACTAGTCAGATATATACAACCGGCACTCACAGCCGAACTCTCTAGTCAGATATATACAACCGGCACTCACAGCCGAACTCAATAGTCAGATATATACAACCGGCACTCACAGCCGAACTCTCTAGTCAGATATATACAACCGGCACTCACAGCCGAACTCACTAATCAGATATATACAACCGGCACTCACAGCCGAACTCAATAGTCAGATATATACAACCGGCACTCACAGCCGAACTCAATAGTCAGATATATACAACCGGCACTCACAGCCGAACTCTCTAGTCAGATATATACAACCGGCACTCACAGCCGAACTCTCTAGTCAGATATATACAACCGGCACTCACAGCCGAACTCAATAGTCAGATATATACAACCGGCACTCACAGCCGAACTCTCTAGTCAGATATATACAACCGGCACTCACAGCCGAACTCTCTAGTCAGATATATATATACAACGACACTCACAGCCGAACTCTCTAGTCAGATATATACAACCGGCACTCACAGCCGAACTCTCTAGTCAGATATATACAACTGGCACTCACAGCCGAACTCTCTAGTCAGATATATACAACCGGCACTCACAGCCGAACTCTCTAGTCAGATATATACAACCGGCACTCACAGCCGAACTCTCTAGTCAGATATATACAACCGACACTCACAGCCGAACTCTCTAGTCAGATTTATACAACCGACACTCACAGCCGAACTCTCTAGTCAGATATATACAACCGGCACTCACAGCCGAACTCTCTAGTCAGATATATACAACCGGCACTCACAGCCGAACTCTCTAGTCAGATATATACAACCGGCACTCACAGACACCCGCGCCCACATACAAGGACAGAAAGCACAGGCGATAAGGTACAAATACAGCAGACATTCAAGGGTAGACAGCACCAGGAATAGGAAACAAATATAGCAGACTTACAAAGACAGACAGCACCAGGGATAAGATAAAAATACAGCAGACAGAAAAGCAGCATAGATAGGCCACAAATACAGCAGACAGACAAGGACAGAAAAGCAGCATAAATAGGCCACAAATACAGCAGACAGACAAGGACAGAAAGCCCCATGGATAAGATTCACATTCAGCAGACAGAGAAAGACAGAAAGCAGCAGGCATAAGGCACAAATACAACAGACAGACAAGGACAGAAAGCACCAGGGATAAGACACAAATACAGTAGACAGACAAGGACAGAAAGACGAGGTATAAAGCACAAATATAGCAGACAGACAAAGGCAGAAAGCACTAGGTATTAGGCACCAACAACCCGAGACAATCCCAAGATTGAAGCGCTGTCACACCTGATTGCACTCAGGGCAAACAAGTACTTTCATTCAAACACCCGTCTACTTGTACACAGTTGTTCATGTTTATGCATGAGAAGGCACGTGTCGGCACGTGCAGAAGACATGTAGTGATGTTAGTACATTGTGGTGGTGTGAGGTGGTGGTGTTGGGGGGGGGGGGGTGGGGTGGTGTGAGGAGGTGGTGTGAGGAGGTGGTGTGAGTGGCAGTGTTGGGAGGTGGTGTGAGGTGGTGGTGTGAGGAGGTGGTGTGGGGGGTGGTGTGAGGTGGTGGTGTGGGGAGGTGGTGTTAGGAGGTGGGTTGGGGAGGTGGTGTGAGGAGGTGGTGTGAGGTGGCGGTGTGGGGAGGTGGTGTGAGAAGGTGGTGTGAGGTGATGGTGTGAGGCGGTGCTGTGAGGGGGTGGTGTGAGTTGGTGGTGTGAGGAGGTGGTGTGAGGAGGTGGTGTGAGGAGGTGGTGTGAGGTGGGTTTGAACTGTGTTGGGTGGTGCGGGGGTGTCACGCCATGTAGCGACGTGAAATGGTGCAAGTGTGACAGAGGGGGAATCACACTTGTAGGATTTGGATAAATTATCATGAATTGTCGTGTACACTACAGATATTAGGTAGTAGTAAGTAAGTTTGACCCCACCAGGACATCACACAGACCAATAAACACCAGGTGACACAAAGTTCCATCATTCAGATGAGGATCAACCGGTCAGAGGTCCCGAAAATCCCGTTCAACCGTGAGGTCATATTAGGACCTCCGTCAACAGGTAGTGTGGGGCTTCGAAGTAGCGAAAAATGGTATCCCACATGGGAGGACAAATCACTTCAGTATTTGTGTGTATATATATTTAGAAAGAAGAGAGAGAGAGAGAGAGAGAGAGAGAGAGAGAGAGAGAGAGAGAGAGAGAGAGAGAAGCAGAAATACATATAGGCAGACATTCAGGCAGGCAGGCAGACATGCAACCATGGACAGAAATCGCAAGCATGCTGTATCCTGCTAAGAAGTCACGCTTGTAAGTCTAAAAACAATCATCGATGTGTCCCTCTTTTGTGACCAACCCCAAATTGATTTGCCGCCCCTTATTGCTGTAGAATCTAATTCTGGAGAGCTCAGTTACAATGACTTCCAGGGGGAAGGGAAGACAACTCTAGACCAGGGCTGCCGACATTTGTCCTGTGAATAAAACCAAACGACTTGATGCCTCTATTGTGGTCTGTTCCGACCCCATGGTATTTGATGGGGTTGACCTGTTCCTGTACAACGTGTCCCATCATGATCTGGTGTTTCTTCTCCTCTTTTGAGATCTCCATTGTTTTAATTCAGGAGACATTTGATGGTCACGCCTCTCTTCTCAAATAGTTGTATTTATTGACAACAAACCATAAAGAATACTTTTTATCTGTGAGCAACTTTAATGGTATTTTTCTTTTGTAAGTAACTGATTGTCGGCCTCTGTGGCCTAGGTGTTACGAACGCGCTTTGTAATGCCGGGGTGCTGCGGGTCTTGCATTTGTTTCGACAGTGGTATTGAGAAGCCGACCGTTCAGAAAGCAAGGCAAACTACGGGACGTGAACTGCCTAGGAAAACCACAACAACCAAAAAATGCTGGGGTTGGTTCTGCAACGTCCTGTAAAGGATACGCAACTACCTTTTAAGTAACTGCTAACTTTTCTTGATTTCATTAGGACTATTATATGTGTCATTATCGTCACTATTCGAGCTAACATTCACATATTTATGCTCACTCATATTAGAAATTCAGACTCAGACGGTCAGAAAAAGGGGGGGGGGGGGGGGAAATAGACAGAACATTATCATGTATTAACAAAATGTCACTAAATACTTTGAAATAAAATTAAACTAGAAAATCTTCAGCATAAAATAAACTGGAACATTAAACAGCGACAAAAGACATGACAGGAACACCTCTGCAAGGTATCTGCACTGACACTTAAACTGGCTTCAGGAACTGAAACGCAAGTGCTTTTGAACAGTGACGTCAAACGGTACATTTGCATTAACCGTGGCATCACGCTTATTCTCAGTCTACTCCCAAACACAGTCTTTGAAGGCTCAACACAATGCCAACATGTACAAGATTGATGCAGAATTTCTAAAACGCCCCAAAAAATATCGGGCAGGGTAGCAAAAGTAGTTTTACTTGGCAAGTTCAAATAGTATCAGATCTGATTTTCTTGTTATATAAACAGCCCAGCCCCTCTCATGACATGGAGGCTGATCCCTTATTTGTCATATAAACAGCCCGCCCCATGACATGCCCGACTTATCCCTCACTTGTCATATAAACAGACCGCCTCATTTCATGGAGACTAATCCTTTTTCTTGCCACATAAGCAGCTCGCCACATGACATGGAGACTGATTTCTAGCTGTCATATAAACAGCCCGTCTCATGAAATGGAAACTAATTCCCCACTCGTCATATAAACAGCCCGCCTCATGACATGGAAACTAATCCCTCACTTGTCATATAAACAGCCCCTCTGATGACATGGAAACTAATTCCTCACTTGTCATATAAACAGCCCGCCTCATGACAAGGAAACTAATCCCTCACTTGTCATATAAACAGCCCGCCTCATGACAAGGAAACCAATCCCTCACTTGTCATATAAACACCCGCCTCATGACAAGGAAACTAATCCCTCACTTGTCATATAAACAGCCCCTCTCATGACATGGAAACTAATTCCTCACTTGTCATATAAACAGCCCGCCTCATGACAAGGAAACTAATCCCTCACTTGTCATATAAACAGCCCGCTTCATGACAAGGAAACCAATCCCTCACTTCTCATATAAACAGCCCGCCTTATAACATGCCCGACTGATCCCTCACTTGTCATATAAACAGCCCGCCTCATGACATGGAGACTAACCCCTCACTTGTCATATAAACAGCCCCTCTCATGACAAGGAAACTAATCCCTCACTTGTCATATAAACAAACCGCCTTATGACATGCCCGACTGATCCCTCACTTGTCATATAAACAGCCAGCCCCCCCCCCCCCCCCCCCCCCCCCCCCCCCCCCCCCCCCCCCCCCGCTTTTCCCATCTCGACACGGGTAGACATATTTTCGCTTTTTCTTTATTAAAGCAGATTTAATAGGTTTCGGAACATCAACTGTACAACACAATTCTTGCAACTACCACTGTTGAAAAAAAAAAGGGGGGGGGGGGTGGGGGGGGGGTGTCAAGGAACAGGCAAAGAGTATAACGAAAGATTTGTTGGTGGCGAAAACATGAAATAGTTAATTGTTTTTTACCTTTTCTTGTATTAATTTACATGCGAGTTTGTAAACCTATCCACACACAGCAATTAGCAGGCAAACTAGTTTCTTCAGCCAAGTTTTTATATGAATACATGTTGTTCCCCACCCGTTCCATGTAATAGCAGACACGGCAGTTCCTTACACATGATTGTCATATTTACGTCTACAAAAAATGGATTTTCACACTTGGCCGACAATAAGTGACGGTTGAGTTTCTGCCGTGTGGTTGTTACCTGTCTGTAGACACAAGCTGAGACACCATAATGACATCCTACCTGCCTTGCCAGGCCTGGCGCAGAATGTCAGATCTATGATCACCCACTTGTGTCTGGACAACTGTACTTTGTGTCATCTGTGTTGGCACTAAATGATTGTAGTTTATAACAGAGTTCTCTCTCTCTCTATCATTTGTTTTGTAAGGTGTTTTATGTATGTGCGTGTGTGTGTGTGTGTGCGCGCGCGCACGTGTTTCATAAGGAGTCTCACCGATTTTTTTATTATTACAGTAAACCTTCCTTTTAAGAGATTCTTGAATAATAGATTTTAGATTTAATCGACAAACAATAATAGATTTTAGATTTAACAGACAAACAATAATAGGTTTAGATTTTACAGACAAACAATAATAGATTTTAAATTTAACAGAAAAACAATAATAGATTTTAGATTTAACAAACAAACAATAATAGGTTAAATTTTACAGACATACAATAACAGATTTTAAATTTAACCGACAAACAATAATAGATTTTAGATTTAATAGACAAACGATAATAGATTTTAGATTTAACAGACAAACAATAATAGGTTTAGATTTTACAAACAATAATAGATTTTAGATTTAACGGACAAACAATAATAGGTTAAATTTTACAGACAAACAATAACAGATTTTAAATTTAACCGACAAACAATAATAGATTTTAGATTTAACAGACAAACAATAATAGATTTTAGATTTAACAGACAAACAATAATAAATTTTTTTAAACAGACAAATAATATTAGATTTTAGATTTAATAGACAAACAATACTAGATTTTAGATGTAACAGACAAACAATTATAGATTTTAAATTCAACAGACAAACATTAATAGATTTTACATTTAACAGACAAACAATAAAAGATTTTATTTTTAACAAACAAACAATAATAGATTTTAGATTTAACAGACAAACAATAATAGATTTTAGATTTAACAGACAAACAATAACAGATTATAGATTTAACAGACAAATAATATTAGATTTTAGCTTTAATAGACAAACAATAATAGATTTTAGATTTAACAGACAAACAATAATAGATTTTAGATTTAACAGACAAACAATAACAGATTTTAGATTTAACAGACAAATAATACTAGATTTTAGATTTAATAGACAAATAAAAATAGATTTTAGATTTAACAGACAAACAATAATAGATTTTACATTTAACAGACAAAAAATAACAGATTTTAGATTTAACAGACAAACAATAACAGATTTTAGATTTAACAGACAAACAATAAGAGATTATATATTTAACAGACAAACAATATTAGATTTTAGATTTAACAGACAAACAATAACAGATTTTAGATTTTACAAACAATATCAAATTTTAGATTTAACAGACAAACAATATAAGATTTTAGATTTAACAGACAAACAATATTAGATTTTAGATTTAATAGACAAACAATAATAGATTTTAGATTTAACAGACAAATAATAGATTTTAGATTTAACAGATAAACAATATTAGATTTTAGATTTAACAGACAAACAATATCAGATTTTAGATTAAACAGACAAACAATAATAGATTTTAGATTTAACAGACAAACAATATTAGATTTTAGATTTAACAAACGATAATATATTTTAGATTTATTAGAGAAGCAATAATAGATACGAAATTAAAAAGTCAATAAACATAGTCCTAAATTAGAATCGTAAAAACTACAGTCAAATCAACATTCTGTTTGCGGCAGAAATATGACCATAGACTGAAATATAAGCAACAAATTACAAGCAGCTATTGCCTGTTGCTTGAACTGAAAGTTGGAATTTCAGTGATACGATGGAATTACTCATCTGGGGCTCTGTGAGAGAAACTGTACTGAAACATGAAGTGAAAATATGTTGACGCGCGGACAGAGCCAGATAATAGAATGACTAGAATGTCCTTGTACTGGAAATCCTAGAGTCAAAGAAATGCAGGGGAAAAAAGGTGGCAGGGAGGGGCTAAGGAATGGGTAACACTTGGAGGTTATAGCTACAAGAAGAAGTTCCCTGTGTGGCTTACAGGGCCCCATTGATGGTGAAAACTAGAATAGACCCACTGCTCGCCAACAAGCATGTCGTAGTAGTCGACTAATTGGGGGCTTTCTTCGATGTCGGAGTGCATCTGCCGAAGCAGCAAAGAACACCCAGCTGCACACAAATAAATAAGCCAGTAAAACTGATGCACATGTACAAGTCCAAACGGACCAACAACCAGGACTTTCTGCCGGTAAACAAAGAAGAAAATGAAAAAGAAACAGAATTCAAACAACGAAAAAAATATGGAGAATGCACAAAGCTAGCGCGAGTGAACACAGGTTTGCAACCGTTTGGTTGAATATCTTGACTTTCCAGGCAAACGAACAGCAGCAGGAAAAGTTGGCGGAGAAGACAGTAAAAACTTTAGATCTATTTATCTCAGTCTCTCTAGATCTGCAACGATTTACAAAGAAATAAAATAACTTTTCAATTAGTCTATTTTAGTGAAAGAACTAGCTTACGTGTAACACCCAGCACAATGTAATATTGTAGCAATACCTTAGCGAGCTACATTAAAAAACAAATCATCATGATGGGCAGAAGTAAAATCTTGTCTGACTAACTTGGACCTTTCTTTACACAAAACGGAAATTTAGCATGACACCCCAGCCGTTCAACCCGATCGACACGTTAAACAGAAGGTTTACTGTATGTAAACCTAGCTACCAACCGTAGGCGCCTCTCCACAATCTCCTCCATGTTTGTTAGGATCTCCACATTTCCACAATCTCCTCCATGTTTGTTAGGATCTCCACATTTCCACAATCTCCTCCATGTTTGTTAGGATCTCCACATTTCCACAATCTCCACCATGTTTGTTAGGATCTCCACATTTCCACAATCTCCTCCATGTTTGTTAGGGTCGTCACATTTCTACAATCTCCTCCATGTTTGTGAGGATCTCCACATTTCCACAATCTCCACCATGTTTGTTAGGGTCGTCACATTTCTACAATCTCCTCCGTGTTTGTTAGGATCTCCACATTTCCACAATCTCCTCCATATTTGTTAGGATCTCCACATTTCCACAATCTCCTCCATGTTTGTTAGGGTCGTCACATTTCTACAATCTCCTCCATGTTTGTTAGGATCTCCACATTTCCACAATCTCCTCCATGTTTGTTAGGATCTCCACATTTCCACAATCTCCTCCATGTTTGTTAGGGTCGTCACATTTCTACAATCTCCTCCATGTTTGTAAGGGTCTCCACATTTCCACACTCTCCTCCATGTTTGTTAGGATCTCCACATTTCCACAATCTCCTCCATGTTTGTTAGGATCTCCACATTTCTACAATCTCCTCCATGTTTGTTAGGATCTCCACATTTCCACAATCTCCTCCATGTTTGTTAGGGTCGTCACATTTCCACAATCTCCTCCATGTTTGTTAGGATCTCCACATTTCTACAATCTCTTCCATGTTTGTTAGAATCTCCACATTTCCACAATCTCCTCCATGTTTGTTAGGATCTCCACATTTCTACAATCTCCTCCATGTTTGTTAGGATCTCCACATTTCCACAATCTCCTCCATGTATGTTAAGATCTCCACATTTCCACAATCTCCTCCATGTATGTTAAGATCTCCACATTTCCACAATCTCCTCCATGTTTGTTAGGATCTCCACATTTCTACAATCTCCTCCATGTTTGTTAGGATCTCCACATTTCCACAATCTCCTCCATGTATGTTAAGATCTCCACATTTCCACAATCTCCTCCATGTTTGTTAGGATCTCCACATTTCAACACTCTCCTCCATGTTTGTTAGGATCTCCACATTTCCACAATCTCCTCCATGTTTGTTAGGATCTCCACATTTCTACACTCTCCTCCATGTTTGTTAGAATCTCCACATTTCTACAATCTCCTCCATGTTTGTTAGGATCTCCACATTTCCACAATCTCCTCCATGTTTGTTAGGATCTCCACATTTCCACACTCTCCTCCATGTTTGTTAGGATCTCCACATTTCCACAATCTCCTCCATGTTTGTTAGGATCTCCACATTTCTACACTCTCCTCCATGTTTGTTAGGATCTCCACATTTCCACAATCTCCTCCATGTTTGTTAGGATCTCCACATTTCTACAATCTCCTCCATGTTTGTTAGGATCTCCACATTTCTACAATCTCCTCCATGTTTGTTAGGATCTCCACATTTCTACAATCTCCTCCATGTTTGTTAGGATCTTCACATTTCCTCAATCTCCTCCATGTTTGTTAGGATCTCCACATTTCCACAATCTCCTCCATGTTTGTTAGGATCTCCACATTTCCACAATCTCCTCCATGTTTGTTAGGATCTCCACATTTCCACAATCTCCTCCATGTTTGTTAGGATCTCCACATTTCTACAATCTCCTTTATGTTTGTTAGGATCTCCACATTTCCACAATCTCCTCCATGTTTGTTAGGATCTCCACATTTCTACACTCTCCTCCATGTTTGTTAGGATCTCCACATTTCTACACTCTCCTCCATGTTTGTTAGGATCTCCACATTTCCACAATCTCCTCCATGTTTGTTAGGATCTCCACATTTCTACACTCTCCTCCATGTTTGTTAGGATCTCCACATTTCCACAATCTCCTCCATGTTTGTTAGGATCTCCACATTTCTACAATCTCCTCCATGTTTGTTAGGATCTCCACATTTCCACAATCTCCTCCATGTTTGTTAGGATCTCCACATTTCTACAATCTCCTCCATGTTTGTTAGGATCTCCACATTTCCACAATCTCCTCCATGTTTGTTAGGATCTCCACATTTCTACAATCTCCTCCATGTTTGTTAGGGTCGTCACATTTCCACAATCTCCTCCATGTTTGTTAGGATCTCCACATTTCTACAATCTCCTCCATGTTTGTTAGGATCTCCACATTTCCACAATCTCCTCCATGTTTGTTAGGATCTCCACATTTCCACAATCTCCTCCATGTTTGTTAGGATCTCCACATTTCCACAATCTCCTCCATGTTTGTTAGGGTCGTCACATTTCTACACTCTCCTCCATGTTTGTTAGGATCTCCACATTTCTACTCTCCTCCATGTTTGTTAGGATCTCCACATTTCCACAATCTCCTCCATGTTTGTTAGGATCTCCACATTTCTACAATCTCCACCATGTTTATTAGGATCTCCACATTTCCACAATCTCCTCCATGTTTGTTAGGATCGTCACATTTCTACAATCTCCTCCATGTTTGTTAGGGTCGTCACATTTCCACAATCTCCTCCATGTTTGTTAGGGTCTCCACATTTCTACACTCTCCTCCATGTTTGTTAGGATCTCCACATTTCCACAATCTCCTCCATGTTTGTTAGGATCTCCACATTTCCACAATCTCCTCCATGTTTGTTAGGATCTCCACATTTCCACAATCTCCTCCATGTTTGTTAGGATCTCCACATTTCTACAATCTCCTCCATGTTTGTTAGGGTCGTCACATTTCCACAATCTCCTCCATGTTTGTTAGGGTCGTCACATTTCTACAATCTCCTCCATGTTTGTTAGGATCTCCACATTTCCACAATCTCCTCCATGTTTGTTAGGATCTCCACATTTCCACAATCTCCTCCATGTTTGTTAGGGTCGTCACATTTCTACAATCTCCTCCATGTTTGTTAGGATCTCCACATTTCCACAATCTCCTCCATGTTTTCTAGGATCTCCACATTTCCACTATCTCCTCCATGTTTGTTAGGGTCTCCCCATTTCCACAATCTTCTCCATGTTTGTTAAGATCTCCACATTTCCACAATCTCCTGCATGTTTGTTAAGATCTCCACATTTCTACAATCTCCTCCATGTTTGTTAGGGTCTCCACATTTCCACAATCTCCTCCATGTTTGTTAGGGTCTCCACATTTCCACAATCTCCTCCATGTTTGTTAAGATCTCCACATTTCTACAATCTCCTCCATGTTTGTTAAGATCTCCACATTTCCACAGTCTCCTCCATGTTTGTTAAGATCTAAATATTTCCACAGTCTCCTCCATGTTTGTAAGGGTCTCCACATTTCCACTATCTCGTCCATGTTTGTTAGGATCTCCACATTTCCACAATCTCCTCCATGTTTGTAAGGGTCTCCACATTTCCACTATCTCCTCCATGTTTGTTAAGATCTCCACATTTCCACAATCTCTTCCATGTATGTTAGGATCTCCACATTTCCACAATCTCCTCCATGTTTGTAAGGGTCTCCACATTTCCACAATCTTCTCCATGTTTGTAAGGGTCTCCACATTTCCACAATCTCCTCCATGTTTGTAAAGGTCTCCACATTTCCACTATCTCCTCCATGTTTGTAAGGGTCTCCACATTTCCACTATCTCCCCCATGTTTGCTAAGGTCTCCACATTTCCACAATCTTCTCCGTGTATGTTAAGATCTAAACATTTCCACAGTCTCCTCCGTGTATGTTAAGATCTCCACATTTCCACAATCTCCTCCGTGTATGTTAAGATCTAAACATTTCCACAGTCTCCTCCACGTTAGTTAGGGTTTGAAGCCTCATCTGAAACGATGAGATGTTTATTGTCAGGCGAACTAACGATGGCACTAAGAGATAACGATGCCCCACCTGCGGCGACCACGTCGCTGGCCTAGTCGACGGCAGCAACTGATGGCCATCAAATCATCGGCAACTTGTCTGTCAATTAGCTGTGGTTGTTGTTGTGGTATAATGCGGCCGCTGCGGCATGTTGCCGGGTGCATAGACTTCTAGCTGCCCGTCTGAGACGTGACGATGCGATACACACGCGATGTGTGTAAGTGAGTAAGTGCGTGTGATTGTCATATAGTCTGTATTCCTGTCACTCGATATCTCACTATCTATATATCTCACTACGCTATCTATCTATTTACTTATCTCACTACACTATCTATCTATTTACTTATCTCACTACACTATCTATCTATTTACTTATCTCACTACACTATCTATCTATTTACTTATCTCACTACACTATCTATCTATTTACTTATCTCACTACACTATCTTATCTATTTACTTATCTCACTACACTATCTTATCTATTTACTTATCTCACTACATTATCTAATCTATTTACTTATCTCACTACACTATCTTATCTATTTACTTATCTCATTACACTATCTTATCTATTTACTTATCTCACTACACTATCTCTCTATTTACTTATCTCACTACAATATCTATCTATTTACTTATCTCACTACAATATCTATTTTCTTATCTCACTACACTATCTTATCTATTTACTTATCTCACTACACTATCTTATCTATTTACTTATCTCACTACACTATCTTATCTATTTACTTACCTCACTACACTATCTTATCTATTTACTTATCTCACTATACTATCTTATCTATTTACTTATCTCACTACACTATCTATTAACTTATCTCACTACACTATCTATTTACTTATCTCACTACAATATCTTATCTATTTACTTATCTCACTACAATATCTTATCTATTTACTTATCTCACTATACTATCTATTTACTTATCTCACTGCACTATCTATTTACTTATCTCACTACACTATCTATTTACTTATCTCACTACACTATCTATTTACTTATCTCACTACACTATCTTATCTATTTACTTATCTCACTACACTATCTATCTATTTACTTATCTCACTACACTATCTATCTATTTACTTATCTCACTACAATATCTATCTATTTACTTATCTCACTACAATATCTATCTATTTACTTATCTCACTACAATATCTTATCTATTTACTTATCTCACTACAATTTCTTATCTATTTACTTATCTCACTACACTATCTATTTACTTATCTCACTGCACTATCTATTTACTTATCTCACTACACTATCTATTTACTTATCTCACTACACTATCTA
>CAJHNH020000171.1:42500-45000 GCA_905116865.2 Candidula unifasciata
ATGACCGAATTATGGACCGTGCATTAATGGCCAGAGTAAAGTGCTGCTTATTGGCCGTGTCGCTAACGGAAGGTTGGGGTTCACTTTGTTCGCTATACTTCAGTCTGTCTGTCTGTCTGTCTGTTGTCTGTCTGTTGGTCTGTCTACCTCTAGGCATATCTGTATCTCTAGCTTTGTGCCTGTCAGTATGTCATTCTTTCTGTCTGCCATTTTACAAGGCGCCTTCACGGGTGGAGTATGGTGGAAAGGCCGCGTAATACAGAGATCCCGCGGCATGCTGTGGAGCAAGTGGCCATGGGCTAACTGATGCAGTGGTCACTGAAAGGGCGAATTTTAGTTGACAGATGACCCCTGTCCAGAGATAACCTGACAAATCTGGGACATGACTATCTGAGGGTAGACAACTCTGAGACATGACTATATGAGGGTAGACAACTCTAAGACATGACTATCTGAGGGTAGACAACTCTGAGACATGACTATCTGAGGGTAGACATCTCTAAGACATGACTATCTGAGGGTAGACAACTCTAAGACATGACTATCTAAGGGTAGACAACTCCAAGACATGACTATCTAAGGGTAGACAACACTAGGACATGACTATCTAAGGGTATACAACTCTGGGACATGACTATCTGAGGGTACGCAACTCTAAGACATGACTATCTTAGGGTAGACAACTCTAAGACATGACTATCTAAGGGTAGGCAACTCTGGGACATGACTATCTGAGGATACACAACTCTAAGACATGACTATCTGAGGGTACACAACTCTGGGACATGACTATCTGAGGGTAGACAACTCTATTACATGACTATCTGAGAGTAGACAACTCTAAGACATGACTATCTGAGGATACACAACTCTAAGACATGACTATCTGAGGGTACACAACTCTGGGACATGACTATCTGAGGGCAGACAACTCTGTTACATGACTATCTGAGAGTAGACAACTCTGGGACATGACTATCTGAGGATAGGCAACTCTGGGACATGACTATCTGAGGGTAGACAACTCTGGGACATGACTATCTGAGGATAGACAACTCTAGGACATGACTATTTGAGGGTAGACAACTCTGGGACATAACTATCTGAGGGTAGACAACTCTGGGACATGACTATCTGAGGGTAGACAACTCTGGGACATGACTATCTGAGGGTAGACAACTCTAGGACGACTATCTGAGGGTAGACAACTCTGGGACCGACTATCTGAGGGTAGACAACTCTGGGACATGACTATCTGAGGGAAGACAACTCTGGGACATGACTATCTGAGGGTAGACAACTCTGGGACCGACTATCTGAGGGTAGACAACGCTGGGACATGACTATCTGAGGGTAGACAACTCTGGGACATGAATATCTGAGGGTAGACTACTCTGGGACATGACAGAGGGTAGACAACTCTGGGACATGACTATCTGAGGGTAGACAACTCTAGTACGGGCCCCTCTTAGGGTGGGCGCCGCCATATGTAAACCCATAGCCCCTGCTGCCGGACCCAGTTTCTTTCTTTAGACGAGGCTCTGGACAATACATTGACCACATTCTCACCGACATCAGATTCCCAGATGTTTTCATTATCAACAAAAACTGTATCGAACTGTTGCAACCATCACAGTTTAGTTTCAGACAAAATACACTTACATTTGGGAAATAAATATTAGCCCATAGAAATTACATCTGATATTTGTGTACTAAAGAAAAGTTCAAGATAGAAATAGAAAACGTACTGTACAGATTGTTTTAGAGATTCTATTTCTAAAAGTTAACGATCCTTGAAAAATACCATGGAAAAATATCACAATGTTGCATAAACAATGGTCCAACAGCTAGAGGTCAGAAATGAGGAATGACATCTTAATGGAACAATAAGACAAGAAAACACTCAGTAAAAATAAATAGGAAACTGAAAGAGCTTTATATCTGCGTCGCAGTTTTGTCCCTAAGCCAGGTTTCTGTCGTTGAGTACAACTCGGACACTCCAGGGACAAATAGATCCTGCTTCACTGACCTACATCACGCCTCCTCGACTCACACACACACCGCTTCCAGCCACACATTCGCCGCGTCGACCCACACACTCGCCGCCTCGACGCACACACTCGCCGCCTCGACCCACACACTCGCCACGTCGACCCACACACTCGCCCCAGTGTCGCTGTTTTCCGGTCAGTAATGGCCAATATTAGTTTTAACTTGACACTTTAAAAGGGATCGACTCCTCAATACAGAGTGGGTATGAACTGAGCTGACGTAGGAACTGAACTAGAACAGGTGGTGAAAGTATACACTGGTTATCATCAACGTCATCGTCTTCTTCTTCTTCTCCTTCTTCTTCTTCTTCTTCTTCTTCTTCTTCTTCTTCTTCTTCTTCTTCTTCTTCTTCTTCCTCCTCCTCCCCCACCACCATTGTCACCTCAACCACAGTCTCCACTAATACCATCACTACTACTACAACTCTAGAATTGCTGCTGCTGCTACT
>CAJHNH020000171.1:47500-142500 GCA_905116865.2 Candidula unifasciata
TACAGTCCCGGGACTTAGGCTGCACTACCTCTTGGAACGTAGTTAGGTTGGGTCCAGTTCTAGATGTTTTCAAGTTGGGTTGGGTCCAGTTCTAGATGTTTTTGGGTAGTTAACAGCACCATAAAGCCGAGAAACCTGGTCTTACCACCCCATTAAATATTGGACTGTCCCCGTCACCTCGTCTGGGGTGACATATTACGAAAGAACTAAGTATAACAGCAGAGAGATTGGGACAACAATTTAAAACCCTAACGCCACCTATCATTGTCCCCGTCGATACAGCTACAATTGTCGTGTCCTTGGTTTTGAGCAACGGCTACAACGGTAGTCTACAAGCAAGAGAAGCAATTTTATGAACCACTATCTGCCAGGAAAATGTATGTACTCCAGTGTATGAAGCACCATATGACAGAAAGATATGACAGGAAGATGTATGTACTCCAGTTTATGAAGCACCATATGACAGAAAGATATGACAGGAAGATGTATGTACTCCAGTTTATGAAGCACCATATGACAGAAAGATATGACAGGAAGATGTATGTACTCTAATGTTTGAAGCAACATATTACAGGAAGATGTATGTACTCTAATGTTTGAAGCAACAAATTACAGGAAGATGTATGTACTCTAATGTATGAAGCAACACATTACAGGAAGATGTATGTACTCCAGTGTATCAAGCACCATATTACAGGAAGATGTATGTACTCTAGTGATCAAGCACCATATGACAGGAAGATGCATGTACTCTAGTGTATCAAGCACCATATGACAGGAAGATGCATGTACTCTAGTGTATCAAGCACCATATTACAGGAAGATGTTTTTTCTCTAGTGTATGAAGCACCATATGACAGGAATATGTTTGTACTCTAATGTATGAAGCACCATATTACAGGAAGATGTTTGTTCTCCAGTGTATGAAGCACCATATGACAGGAATATGTTTGTACTCTAATGTATCAAGCACCATATGACAGGAATATGTTTGTACTCTAATGTATGAAGCACCATATTACAGGAAGATGTTTGTTCTCCAGTGTATGAAGCACCATATGACAGGAATATGTTTGTACTCTAATGTATCAAGCACCATATGACAGGAATATGTTTGTACTCTAATGTATGAAGCACCATATGACAGGAAGATGTATGTACTCCAGTTTATGAAGCACCATATGACAGGAAGATATGACAGGAAGATGTATGTACTCTAATGTTTGAAGCACCATATTACAGGAAGATGTATGTACTCTAATGTTTGAAGCACCATATTACAGGAAGATGTATGTACTCTAATGTTTGAAGCACCATATGACAGGAAGATGTATGTACTCCAGTTTATGAAGCACCATATGACAGAAAGATATGACAGGAAGATGTATGTACTCCAGTTTATGAAGCACCATATGACAGGAAGATATGACAGGAAGATGTATGTACTCTAATGTTTGAAGCAACATATTACAGGAAGATGTATGTACTCTAATGTTTGAAGCAACATATTACAGGAAGATGTATGTACTCTAATGTTTGAAGCAACATATTACAGGAAGATGTATGTACTCCAGTGTATCAAGCACCATATTACAGGAAGATGTATGTACTCTAGTGTATCAAGCACCATATGACAGGAAGATGCATGTACTCTAGTGTATCAAGCACCATATGACAGGAAGATGCATGTACTCTAGTGTATCAAGCACCATATGACAGGAAGATATGACAGGAAGATGTTTGTACTCTAATGTATGAAGCACCATATTACAGGAAGATGTTTGTTCTCAAGTGTATGAAGCACCATATGACAGGAATATGTTTGTACTCAAATGTATGAAGCACCATATGACAGGAAGATGTTTGTACTCTAATGTATGAAGCACCATATTACAGGAAGATGTTTCTTCTCCAGTGTATGAAGCACCATTTGACAGGAATATGTTTGTACTCTAATGTATGAAGCACAATATGACAGGAATATGTTTGTACTCTAATGTATGAAGCACCATATGACATGAAGATGTATGTACTCCAGTTTATGAAGCACCATATGACAGGAAGATATGACAGGAAGATGTATGTACTCTAATGTTTGAAGCACCATATTACAGGAAGATGTATGTACTCTAATGTTTGAAGCACCATATTACAGGAAGATGTATGTACTCTAATGTTTGAAGCACCATATGACAGGAAGATGTATGTACTCTAATTTCTGAAGCAACATATTACAGGAAGATGTATGTACTCTAATGTTTGAAGCAACATATTACAGGAAGATGTTTGTTCTCCAATGTATCAAGCACCATATGACAGGAATATGTTTGTACTCTAATGTTTGAAGCACCATATTACAGGAAGATGTATGTACTCTAATGTTTGAAGCGCCATATGACAGGAAGATGTATGTACTCTAATGTTTGAAGCAACATATTACAGGAAGATGTATGTACTCTAATGTTTGAAGCAACATATTACAGGAAGATGTATGTACTCCTGTGTATCAAGCACCATATGACAAGAAGATGTATGTACTCCAGTGTATGAAGCACCATATGACAGGAAGATGTATGTACTCCAGTGTATCAAGCACCATATGACAGGAAGATGCATGTACTCTAATGTTTGAAGCCACATATTACAGGAAGATGTTTGTTCTCCAGTGTATGAAGCACCATATGACAGGAATATGTTTGTACTCTAATGTATGAAGCACAATATGACAGGAAGATGTTCGTACTCCAATGTATGAAGCACCACATGACAGGAATATATACGTATTCCAGATGTCACGATCTTATCTCCTCGTAACTGTTAGGCTGAGCAGAATCTTCCAGATCTCTCCAGGATCGTATCTACGGTGGAGGCGTCGCAGACATTTCTATATTAAGCTAGAATTATCATATGCGAGACCCGCCATGGGTAAGAACAGTTTGCGAGATGTGATATTTCAACAAGTCAAGATAAAACTGATTAAAAAATGGGGGGGGGGGGGGAATAAATGCGGGGAGGGGGATTTCTTAATAATTCAACAAGATTCATGTCTGGACTGACATCTTGTCAGCACAGGAAGCTCACGATTTGGCTACCTTCAACGGATGTTAGTAAACAGAGTTCTCTTCCCCTCGTTGGCAAAGACTCTCTATACCGCTGGCTGGGTGACTAAGTTACAGTTTCAGTCTCAGGGTCAAATGTTACTAGGCCTACATTTGTATTTTTGAACACGCCCTACTACCAATCCCCCCCCCCTCTCCCCCCCCCCCCTCCACCCAATCCAAGACCTTTCTTGTCTGTCTTGTGCTGCTGTCTCTCCACGAGACTCCGCCAATGTGTGCGTCAGCGAGCGTTGTTCATTTCATGGCCTTGACTACAGCATTCATGTAGTCTTGTGTGTATTTGCAACATCTGTGTTTCTCGTGTCGGCTCTGTGGCTAAGTCGATGCGAACGCTTCGCTTCGAAATGCCGGGATGCCGGGTTCGATCCCAGTTGCGGGCAATGCGCCTTGCGTTGGTTTCGACAGTGGTATCAAGAAAGCCGACCGTCCAGAAAGCAATGGCAAACTACTGGACGTAAATTTGCCAAGAGAAACCACACTACAGCCAGGGGCTGTTAGGGTTGGTTCTGCAACGTCCTGTAAAGGATACGCAACTAACTGTGTTTCTCGAAGCTGATGAAGGCTATCTGGTCGCATCAATCATTTTGTTATTCGTGGTCCTATCATATCAGGCATCTGACTAGTCCTAGTTCTGGCTTCGATTGATTCTTCTTAATTCTGTCTGTCTGGCATTGATCATAAGCTCTGTCAACTTCTTAATCTTGTCTGTCTGGCATTAATCATAAAGTCTATCGTGTTCTTAATCCTTGCTGTCTATCACTAATCATCACCTATATCCACATCCTTCTTTCTTGTGCAATGTCAATCATTTGAGACATTGATGTTCTTTGACATGATTCCAAACAGTCAGAAATGGTTTCTCTTGGCCTTCCACTCTTTCCCTTCAAATTTCCTTTCTGTCACAATGTATGTAATCCAGTTTTACTCCGCTCACCAACGCGCCCAGAGAATCAGGACTGACTTCCCAATCACTCCCCAGTTTTGGGGAATTTCTTTTGACTACGGTCCTTTGTTTTTCAACACCAAAACTATAGTGTTCTGTTGCCTTCCTTCTAAAATACACGTGGAAAGTGGTATGCACGCACACATGTTGAAGCAGATAGATTGCACAGAAGATCTAAGTATGGGACTAAAATACACATGGAAAGTGGTACGCACACACAAATGTTGAAGCAGATAGATTGCACAGAAGGTCTAGGTCCGGAACTAAAATACACGTGGAAAGTGGTATGCACGCACAAATGTTGAAGCAGATAGATTGCACAGAAGGTCTAAGTCCGGAACTAAAATACACGTGGAAAGTGGTATGCACGCACAAATGTTGAAGCAGATAGATTGCACAGAAGATCTAAGTATGGGACTAAAATACACGTGGAAAGTGGTATGCACGCACAAATGTTGAAGCAGATAGACTGCACAGAAGATCTAAGTATGGGACTAAAATACACGTGGAAAGTGGTATGCACGCGTACATGTTGAAGCAGAAAGATTGCACAGAAGATCTAAGTATGGGACTAAAATACACGTGGAAAGTGGTATGCACGCACAAATGTTGAAGCAGATAGATTGCACAGAAGATCTAAGTATGGGACTAAAATACACGTGGAAAGTGGTATGCACGCATACATGTTGAAGCAGATAGATTGCAGAGAAGATCTAAGTATGGGACTAAAATACATAAACAAGCTCACATCACAGGCACTTACCAGCCAGGGCGTAAGAGAAGATGTTGCTGAGTTCCTTGCAGAGTTCCGGGTCACCGGAGAGCACCAGCTTCTCCCAGGTCATTGTGCTGTCCTTCTTGTAGCCGGCATAGTGGACCAGGAAACTGTTGACGTTAGAACTGTCCCGGGCCTGAGGCTGGACAGCCAGGATGTCCTGCAGGTTGATCTCCACTGAAACAAGCAGGAGAGTCAACATGTCAGCACTGCACACCAGCGGACATCAACAGTTCACACAAGCGGACATCAACAGTGTACACCAGCGGACATCAACAGTGCACACCAGCGGACATCAACAGTTCACCTAAGCACTGCACACCAGCGGACATCAACAGTTCACCTAAACACTGCACACCAGCGGACATCAACAGTTCACACCAGCGGACATCAACAGTTCACCTAAGCACTGCACACCAGCGGAAATCAACAGTTCACCTAAGCACTGCACACCAGCGGACATCAACAGTTCACCTAAGCACTGCACACCAGCGGACATCAACAGTTCACACCAGCGGACATCAACAGTTCACCTAAGCACTGCACACCAGCGGAAATTAACAGTTCACCTAAGCACTGCACACCAGCGGACATCAACAGTTCACCTAAACACCGCACACCAGCGGACATCAACAGTTCACACCAGCGGACATCAACAGTTCACACCAGCGGACATCAACAGTGCACAGCAGCGGACATCAACAGTGCACACCAGCGGACATCAACAGTGCACACCAGCGGACATCAACAGTGCACACCAGCGGACATCAACAGTGCACACCAGCGGACATCAACAGTGCACACCAGCGGACATCAACAGTGCACACCAGCGGACATCAACAGTTCACATCAGCGGACATCAGCAGTTCACACCAGCGGACATCAACAGTGCACACCAGCGGACATCAACAGTTCACACCAGCGGACATCAACAGTGCACACCAGCGGACATCAATAGTGCATACCAGCGGACATCAACAGTTCACACCAGCGGATCACACCAGCGGACATCAACAGTTCACACCAGCGGATCACACCCGCGGACATCAACATTGCACACCAGCGGACATCAACATTGCACACCAGCGGACATTAACATTGCACACCAGCGGACATCAACAGTTCACCTAAGCACTGCACACCAGCGGACATCAACAGTGCACACCAGCGGACATCAACAGTGCACACCAGAGAACATCAACAGTTCACCTATGTCGATAAATGATCATTCTGTGTATCACTATCTTCCGCCTGATAGTAGTGTCTCCAAATGTTGACTTTGTTAAAAACAATTTTATTAATTTTGTAAGAACCGACCAGCCTACCCTGTATGAGTGAATACTATTCACGTGCAAAAGTCAACATGTTATCTATGTTTATGTCTTACATTTAGTCGGTATATACTCGCATTCTGCAAGACGCTGTGTACTTGGCGCTGAAGACGCAGAATATCTATGAGTGTGTTGTTAGCTTTATATGCTTTGATCTTTTTGGACTGGTAGAGGTAATAAAGAATTGCTGGTTGTGTTCTCTTTTATCTCGTTTTACATATCACTTCTATTTCCTTTCTATCCGCACCCCTCCCCTGTTCACTTTAAGCACTCTATGTTACGACAATGTTTAACTGTTGCAGTATTTTTAATTTTGCAGCTGTCAATATAAGATTGTCTAGAACAGACCAGGGTCTTAAAGCTCGTAAGGTGATTTTTTGTTTGTTTTCTTTTAACTTCAGGGGTCAAAAATTAAAATGCTAACCGGACAGGCTATATGAGGCCCTAAAGCCTCAGGATGAAGACCCCCCCCCCCCCTCCTCCCCCCACCACCCTCCCCCCGCATCGCCCTATGAAGTGGCCAATAATGTTCACCCTAAAGAGGGAAGACTACAATTTTTAACTGTACGTGGGATAGGCTATTAAAATAATCACTCGGCACCGCTGCACATGTAAACTGGTTTCCAATTTCTACGCGTATGTTAATTATTGTATATTCTATTTCTTAGGGAAAAAAAATTGTTGTGGTTAATTATAAAATCTGAAGGACATGGGACATCTAAAACCATACACACACAATTTTGTTGATCCAGACAGGAGTTTTTGAGATATTTGTTTGCGTGTTTGGGGGCGACTTTTGAAACGTACTAATACATGTTAAGTCTTACGACAGACCCTCATTACATAATGGACAGTGCCTGAGCGGCGCCCCGGTATCCTGGTGCCCTGGCGCCCCGGTGTCCTGGTGCCCTGGTGTCCTAGTTCCCTGGCGCCCCGGTGTCCTGTGCCCAGGTGTCCTGACATGACCACACCACTGCTATGCTCTACCATCTACACCGTGCAACAAACAAGCAATGCACCGTGCAACAAACAAGCAATGTATTACCGCTCACTGCCCTAGAGGCACCATCAGAAAACTAATTAAAACGAACGACTGTCCCAACGATTTTCTCCAGCCCTGCTCTAGGCTGGCAACGCTGCAACAGTCGAGCTCTAACGGAAGCTTCTTTCACACACCACAGTGCAGATGCCTTCCTCAACCTGTGAGTACGTAACGGCTCGGTGAGTTCATTGAAAGATGGCCTTCCCTGACACCTGATATCTTTCATCTCCACTTCACTGGCTGTATCGTGTGCAATCATGGTCGTGGGCCGCTGCACAGCTTGTCCAACAGACTGATTCCAGGTGTGGTGGGGTATCTGTTGTCTGTTTCACTGCTAACTTGCTTATCTGTCAATATGTCTATCGTCAGTTAACAGTGACACCTCTCTCTCTCTCTCTCTCTCTCTCTCTCTCTCTCTCTCTCTCTCTCTCTCTCTCTCTCTCTCTCTCTCTCTCTCTCTCTCTCTCTCTCTCTCTCTCTCTCTCTCTCTCTCTCTCTCTCTCTCTCTCTCTCTCTCTCTCTCTCTCTCTCTCTCTCTCTCTCTCTCTCTCTCAATCACTCAATCTGGTAAATCCTTACTCTGTCTCCGGTGGATTTTTATTCTTGCCCCCGGGAGATTACGACAACAAAATTCAACCATTTTCAAGGATCGAACCCTGCTCTCTGGCATGAGTGACCGGCCCAGTTAGCCACTCGCTCCACTTACAATGGATATAACTGGGTCACCAAAGCCCGCTAATCGCCAGCTTATTTAACCAGCGAAAGAACATTTTGGCCTCAGTCGATACTTCCCGTCCTTTTTAGGATGACATTTTTCGTTATTTGAAGCCCTACTCTGGCTTTGCCATGGGCCGCAATATAACCTGGCCATAAATATGATCCAAAGGCTGAACGCGGTTTCTGGGACCTCACCACGGTGATCCTCATCCACATGGTGGCACACTGTGTCATCGAGTGTTTATCGCTTGTGTGATGACCTGGTGGGGTAGAAAGTCAGTCAGTCAGTCAGTCAGTCATGCTGGCCTCACAACCTATCACGGAGAAGATAATTAAGAAGAAAGTGTCATCAGATAACACAGAGACAGCACTGGCGTGTTCAGGTCAATGGTCTAGGCTGTGTTTGGTACCAGGCACACGCAATATAAAAACACATAAGGCAGCTGTCAGAAACGCCAACACTAAAGTTCCCGCACCATAATTGCAGCTCAGTGTTAGCGTAAACGGTCGGTCACGAAAACCGACATTTCACCGGCAACAAAGTAACACCGTTCTGAGCGTACCTTGCCACCAGCCATTTTACTGCAGTCAACAACACGGTGCGGGCACAACCGGAAGAAAATTAACTTTCCACATGAATAGTTCTGTAATAGGACTACTGTAGTAGTAGTAGATACAATCTGGGTTTTTGTTGAGGTGGTACGCAGCGGTATGCAGTACCGTGACCTTATAAGTCAATAATTTTCAGTGTGTCTGTAATATACACCGTCACCTCGTGAGACAATTTGTGGTGAGCAAAAACACTTAGTAGTAATAAAAATAGTAGTAGTAGCAGTAGTAGTAGCAGTAGTAGTAGTAGTAATAGTAGTAGTAGTAGTAGTAGTAGTAGTAGTAGTAGTAGTAGTAGTAGTAGTAGTAGTAGTAGTAGTAGTAGTAGTAGTAGTAGTAGTAGTAGTAGTAGTAGTAGTAGTAGTAGTAGTAGTAGTAGTAGTAGTAGTAGTAGTAGTAGTAGTAGTAGTAGTAGTAGTAGTAGTAGTAGTAGTAGTAGTAGTAGTAGTAGTAGTAGTAGTAGTAGTAGTAGTAGTAGTAGTAGTAGTAGTAGTAGTAGTAGTAGTAGTAAAGACAGTAGTTGTAATAGCAGTTGCAGCAGCGGTGGTAACAGTACTAGTATGAGGACGAGGGACGAGAAGGGTTAAAGCATAACAGTAGCGGTAGTAGTCGGTAGTAACAGAATTAATTTATGGAAGCCATGTTGTGGTTTTCTGATGACGTCACAGTCAATAACAAATATCTGCAACAGAATCAAAGTCCAGAAAATACACATAAAGGGCTAAGGTACTTTTGACTAAGAGCGCTTACGCTGCATAATCATGCATCCTTCTGACAAAATCTGAAACCGCACACGCACACACACACACACAGACACACATTTACAAACAGAGACAAACTAATGGAACAGTTTTTATACACCAGTGTCTGGACAAAATGAACATTACCTTTTGATAATGTTACAATTACATAATCGTTCATTTCAATGTCTGTGTAAATCTGCCAATAAAATATGAACTAATAAAAATTAAAAATATGTCGTAAAACATAGAAATAGTTGATTAGTTAGTTTTTTAACATTATTTTTATAGAAGAGTGGATATAAATCGACAGCAGACTAGAAAGAAATTATGACTTTCAGTCTGATGGAAAATTAAGTTATTTACATTATTCAGGAAGTGAAATTGGTGAAATTGTTAACAGTTTGTTTTGGGAGAACTGTTGTTCTAAAGTTGTTATTGTCGCAATTTCTATGGGTCTATAGAGTTTTTAATGTAAGACTATATATAGTGTGTGTAATAGTTTATTTTTCTCAACTAAGTAATACTACAGAAATTACTTCGCACGTCTGTAGCCAATTAACAGACTTTACATTAAGGAATAGCAGACACACTGTAATACCTAGGCTTTTTAAATTTTGATTACCAACATTTCATTGAAAGAATGAAAGAACACGAAACAGAAGGTTGTGGATAAACATGACTAACCGAGGCCACACGGCAGGGACTATTAGATGAAAGAAGGCATTTCATACAATCTCAGAAAAATATATATCAACATAAATCGGTCCAGGATATACAGTTAACCACCCTTTAATCAGACACCAGGCAGCCGTGGTGGTGATGTAGGTAGTACAATAGCTTGCTGGCCAGACTCGCATAAGTTCGAATCCCAGTGTAGATGTGTTTAAACGGGTTATTAGTTTCTGTGGTTAAATTTGAGGAAGAGGAGGGCGGTGCATCACAGTCCCCATGGAGGTGGCGCTTGGGTACAAAGTGGGAGAAGTCTCTGATGGTTGCAAACCATTATCAGGATGAAGGCGTGACCTACTTTACATCTAGACTAGATCATGGTCAAGGTCACCTGAATGAAAATTTACCTGAAATCAGAAAGGCAACTCAGTCTTCGGATATGATGAGGGGGGGGGGGGGAGGGGGGCGGGAAATAAGCAACAAACGAACCAGCTAGTCTTTCAGAGATATCAAAACGAACAGACGAACCAGCTAGTCATTCAGAGACATCAAAATGACCAGACGAACCAGCTAGTCTTCCAGAGACATCAAAACGAACAGACGAACCAGCTAGTACATCAAAACGAACAGACGAACCAGCTAGTCTTTTAGAAACATCAAAACAAACAGACGAACCAGTTAGTCTTCCAGAGACATCAAAACAAACAGACAAACGAGCTAGTCTTCCAGAAACATCAAAACGAACAGACGAACCAGCTGAACGTCTACAGGCAGATTCATTTCTGTCAATTCCACATTCAGCATCGACGTCAGCAAATTCAATCTGTGTACGCCAGGAAACATCCGCCGAGGAAGTCTTCAGGTTAGTAACAGGCCCAACAAGTTCTTAGAACTGTCAGTCATTATCTGAGACGCTTAGGCGTACTCTACTACCCTAAGGCCAGAAGCCACGTACTCTCGGAATTGTGTCTGATATAAACCCATAGATTTGGCATTGTGACATTACCCTGACTACTGGCTTGAGAGTTGGTGCCAGGGGGTGCTAGAAACACTCAGTCTGAAAATGTCACGTGGTAATGAACATGGATAAGCTCTGTGCCCCTTCGTGGCTAGGGCCACAAGTGGAAGAGAAGAAGAAATGCGCACTTTAGCCCGCAACACTGAACGACAACGACAAAAAAGAAGAAAGAAGAAGAAGAGCAGGAAGAAGAAGAAGAAGAAGAAGAAGAAAGAAGAAGAAGAAGAAGAACGAACGAACGAACGAACTTTATTTTCAAAGGGTAACAAATTAGGCACGCAGGCCTGTCTTACATTCGGCCCTTCCAAACTTCCATCTTTCACACAGCAGTTGTATTTCATCAATGAAGCATGTTATATTCATGTAATAATATGCATATTATATATATGAAGTCAAAAACAAAAGCATGGCTGGTAAAATAAAAGAAGAAGAAGAAGAAGAAGAAGAAGAAGAAGAAGAAGAAGAAGAAGAGGAAGAGGAAGAAGAAGAAGAAGAAGAAGAAGAAGAAGAAGAAGAAGAAGAAGAAGAAGAAGAAGAAGAAGAAGAAGAAGAAGAAGAAGAAGAAACAAGAAACAAAAAACAAGAAACAGAAGAAGAATGGATGAATAGTAGTAGGAGGAGGCAAGTGAGGAGAAGGAGAGGATGAAGAGGGGTACCAGACGATTAAAAAAGTCCAGATGTGTCCCTATCTTTGAGGCCCCACATCGCTACCTTCATTAAACTATTTCCACTATCTCGTATAGCCCTACCCAGTTCCCCCCCCCCCCCCCCCCCCCCCCCCACACACACTCTAAAGTGAGCAGTTGCCAATGACATGTACAATCCAGAGATGTCCAATCGATATTATCAGCACAGTCAAAGAAAACTCTCGTATCACGATTTCCTTCTCAGTAAATTAGCATCGAATGCCGCGGCCTGGGTTGGTCTATCGGATTAGCAGATCTGGCGCGTGCAATTATGGGACGTTTCTTCCCTCCTGAGCTTCAATGTCACTTAAACTTTTTAGACGGCTTGTTCAGCCTAAAAGGACGATTGTTGAAAGCAAGTCGTGTATCATTTGTCTTTTTGTTTCCTTGTCCCTCCTTGTTTGCCACCATGAAGCCTCCAATGTTCTGTCTTTTCTTAATTTCTAGTCATTTATTATTATTACTATTATTATTATTATTATTATTATTATTATTATTATTATTATTATTATTATTATTATTATTATTTATTATTATTATTATTATGTGCATCAGAAGCGGATACTAGAAATAGGACTACATTGAGGACACAATATAGCCATGAAGGATAAAATTGTTGTTGCGGATAGACTGCCTTCATCAGTAGTAGAATAAGTAATGATGATAGTTATAATAGCATAGGTTAAGGTGACAATAGAAAAACTAACGAATGAACCAACAAACAAACGAATAAACGAACGAATGAACTTTATCTTCAAATGGTAATAAATTAGGCTCGCAGGTCTGTCTTACATTATGCCAAGCAGAAGAACAGGAAGGAAAAACAAGAAAAGTATAACTGATATGTTTATTTAGAGCACAGGAAACTGCCGCACAGATGAAAGCAGCCACAGATCCCAGACTGAGGCACAGGGAACTGCCGGCACAGATGAAAGTAGCCACTGATCTCAGACTGAAGCACAGATGAAAGCAGCCACTGATCCCAGACTAAAGCACATGAAACTGCCCGCACAGATGAAAGCAGCCACAGATCCCAGACTGAAGCACTGGGAACTGTCGGCACAGATGAAAGCAGCCACTGATCCCAGACTGAAGCACAGGGAACTGCCCGCACAGATGAAAGCAGCCACTGATCCCAGACTGAAGCACAGGGAACTCTCCGCACAGATGAAAGCAGTCACTGACCCCAGACTGAAGCACAGGGAACTGTCCGCACAGACGAAAGCAACCACTGATCCCAGACTGAAGCACAGGGAACTGCCGGCACAGATGAAAGCAGATACTGATCCCAGACTGAAGCACAGGACACTGTCCGCACAGATTAAAGCAGCCAATGATCCCAGACTAATGCACAGGGAACTGTCCGCACAGATGAAAGCAGCCAAATATCCCAGACTGAAGCACAGGGAACTGTCCGCACAGATGAAAGCAGCCAAATATCCCAGACTGAAGCACAGGGAACTGTCCGCACAGATGAAAGCAGCCAAAGATCCCAGACTAAAGCACAGGGAACTGCCGCAACAGATGAAAGCAGCCACTGATCCCAGACTAAAGCACAGGGAACTGCCGCAACAGATGAAAGCAGCCACTGATCCCAGACTAAAGGCTACAGTTTTAAATCGCAGTCTTGTGGAAATTATGATACATTTCATCCGTAGAGCAACGAGGTCATCCAAGCAATTCTGAAAACTCGGATTGCAACATCAATTGCATTGACAGAAACTTTCCAACTGATGACTGAAAATTATTGCAATGTGCGTATTTAAGGAACAGTGTAGTTACTGGAGGAAATAAATACCGGTTTAGAAATGTCGTTGTTGCCAGCTGGTCGATGCGGCTTCTGCAACTCCGAAATTTGTGGTAATAAACATACAGACCTTTGTTGTGATGCTGCAATATCCATAGCATTTAGCACAAATAACTGTCATCTACCGGTTTTGTGGAGGTAAACTGTTTCTCTAGCACTCATAAAGCTATGCTGTCTTTTCATCACTCATATAGGTATGCTGTCTTTTCATCAGTCATAAAGGTATGCTGACTTTTCATCAGTCATAAAGGTATGCTGTCTTTTCATCACTCATAAAGGTATCTTGTCTCCAACTGTCGTGAAGACATGCTCTCTCAGCTTCTCATGAAGGAATGTTGTCTCTCCATCTCACAAAGGTATAATATCTTGTCATCTGTCATGAAGCTATAATGTCTCTCCATCTCTCGTGAAGATATTCTGCCTCTCAGTCTCTCGTGAAGGTATACTGTCTTTCCATCTCTTATGAAGGTATACTGTTTCTCCATATGCCGTGGAGGTATACTATCTCTCTATCTACCGTAGAGGTATACTATCTCTCCATCTCTCGTGGAGGTATACTAGCTCTCCATCTCTCGTGGAGGTATACTGTCTCTCCATCTCTCGTGGAGGTATACTGTCTCCCCATCTACCGTGGAGGTATACTATCTCTCCATCTCTCGTGGAGGTATACTATCTCTCTATCTCTCGTGGAGGTATACTGTCTTCATCCATTTGCTTTCGGTTGCTGCTAGAGTGTGGGAGGTCGTGGGTAAATCCAGAAGGGGTGTACTGACGAATTGATCAATCAGTCAGAACAAAATACATTTTCTCAATCAAATGACAGTCGATCAAGAATGTGAAGGACTGACTCTGCCTGCCGATCATCAAAGAAACCAGAGGCTGACTGTAACCGCTGGACCATCAGCCTCACAGGACATGCTTCAGTGAATCCATGTCGGTGCAGATTTGATTCTTCATTAAATCTGTGGCGTAACAATTTCTCAGCTGGAGGAAGAACCAGCGCAAACATACTTAATTATTCAATCAATCAATTAACTGCCGTCTCCGCAATACAAGGGGGCTGTAATGGAACTTTGACACTCTTTGTCTCTGGTTCTGATTCTACTCTCCCTCTCACCCTCTCCCTCTCTCTCCCCACTCTCTCTCTCCCTCTCTTCCTCTTCTAACCCTTTGAAAAAAAGTTCGTTCGTTCGTTCGTTCCCTCTCTCCCTCTCTCTCTCCCGCTCTCTCCATTTCCATCTCTCTCCCTTTCTCTCTCTCTCTCCCGCTCTCCCTCTCTTTCTTTCTCTCTCTCTCCCTTCTCTCTCTCCCTCTCTCCCTCTCTCTCTTTCTTTCTCTCTCTCCCTTCTCTCTCAGACAACTACATACATCAGAACACGTACAGTCTAGCACTAGAAATATTATCGGCAGAAGCTGCAGTTACAACAGACGCCTTGATATGTTCACAATCTACATACAGTTTATGAAAGACACCGTTTGGGATGGTCGAAAAGCCTTTCATTGAAAATCGGCAACTCACAGACACTCACGCTCAGTAGGTGGACAACAAAACGATATGTTTTCAGTCTACACATAGAGAAAAATGTAAAGGCTAACTATTGTTTGAAACAAAACCTTGCCACGTGCAAAAAACAGTAGGTGCTTGTCCGCCGTAAAACCAGATAAATTATGTTTTTCCACATCGTTATGTTATCGTCCAGCTTCTATCACTGGCTACCTCTTGTTTAGCTATCTCATGTTCCCCTCCAGTGAAGCTCTGTCAGAGCATTATGTTTGTTAGTGTGATGTGAGAATTTCCTTTTCTTTAGTTTATACTCAGTCCAAAAACAACTGTACTCTCAAATATTCCTGTATGATTGCTTAGGTCGGCTCTGTGGCTAAGTCGATGCAAACGCTTCCTAATGCCGGGGTGCCGGGTTCGATCCCAGCTACGGGTTTTGCGCCTTGAGTTGGTTTCAACAGTGGTATCAAGAAACCGACCGCCCAAAAAGCAATGGCAAACTACTGTACCTAAATTTGCTTAGAAAAACCAGGACGGCCAAAAAATGCTAGGGTTGCTTCCGCAACGCCCTGTAAAGAATACGCAACTAACTTTTGTTGAAACGTACTTTGAGGCGGGGCCTTTTGTTTTCTACATCGTTACTTCCGAGTCTCTGTTCTGCTGTTGGCTCATTGTCCAGGTTAGTTCTATGTCTTAGTTCTGCTAACTGTTGGCTCATTTTCCAGGTTAGTTCCCTGTCTTAGTTCTGCTAACTGTTGGCTCATTGTCCAGGTTAGTTCTCTGTCTTAACATAAGTTCTGCTAAAGATTGACTCATGTTCCAGGTTAGTTCCGAGCATCAGTTCTGCTAAAGGTTGGCTCATTGTCCAGGTTAGTTCTCTGTCTTAGTTCTGCTAACTGTTGGCTCATGTTCCAAGTTAGTTTCGAGTCTCAGTTCGGCTAACTTCAAGACAGTTGCACAAAGATATGTTTATCTGGAATTCTCCAATCAGAAAGTTGCACAAACATATGTTTATCTGGAATTCCCCAATCTGACAGTTGCACAAAGATATGTTTATCTGGAACTTCCCAATCAGACAGTTGCACAAAGATATGTTTATCTGGAATTCCCAAATCAGACAGTTGCTCAAAGACATGTTTATCTGGAATTCCATAATCAGACTGTTGCACAAAGATATGTTTATCTTGAATTCCCCAATCAGACAGTTGCACAAAGACATGTTTATCTTGAATTCCCCAATCAGACAGTTGCACAAAGACATGTTTATCTGGAACTCCCCAATCAGACAGTTGCACAAAGATATGTTTATCTGGAACTTCCCAATCAGACAGTTGCTCAAAGACATGTTTATCTGGAATTCCATAATCAGACTGTTGCACAAAGATATGTTTATTTTGAATTCCCCAATCAGACAGTTGCACAAAGACATGTTTATCTTGAATTCCCCAATCAGACAGTTGCACAAAGACATGTTTATCTGGAATTCCCCAATCAGACAGTTGCACAAAGACATATTTATCTGGAATTCCCCAATCAGACAGTTTCACAAAGACATGTTTATCTGGAATTCCTCAATCAGACAGTTGTACAAAGATATGTTTATCTGTAATCCCCAGCAGACAGTTTGGACAGTTGCAAAAAAGACAGGTTATCGGGAACTCCCAGCAGACAGTTGAGATAGTGGCACAAAGTCAGGTTTATCTGAAATCACAACAGCAACAACAAAAAAAACGAAGCATTTTGGATCTGTAACAATCACAGCTTTCAATGCCAACATGAGTTCTACCGCCACAAATGTGTTTCTCCCCCACCCCCTTTACATCAATGGCTGCAAGTATTTTCGACAAAACGAGCTCTCACTAAATGGCTTGTTTCAACCGGCCTGCCAAACTTAGACAACATAAACTTGGCTCCGCGACAAGCGTCTGGTTCAGATAAAGAGAAGAATTCCTCTTGTTAAATTCAGTCCAGAAATTATCATTTGAGATTTATTGTAATATATTTGTTGTTTGTGGCTGATACGCCTCTTATCGCCGTTTTCTGAACAACCAGCCACCAGTTGCCAGAGCCGCCAGAATACCTGCCAGACAAATAAGTCGGTAGCGTCGGCTGTGTAAGCGTTAGATAATAAATCTCTTTCACCGTTTCCGCTAGGCTGCGACAGAAAAATAACACCAAGCATTAAGATACACAAAAACAGGGCGGAACTTGAGATAACGAATGGGTTTTGAAACAAGCACAGGCGGCCGAGCAGGCAATGCTCATTGTTCCTTCCTGGAAGAGTTTGAGCGAGTGACAAGGGCTGTTCTGTGTGAAGCCAGCATCCAGGGAAATTGTGAAGAAAATATCAAGGATATGTGATATTTCTCTGTAGATAATATTTGTATATTCACCGAAAACATTGGCTTATCTCCATCACCAACAGCTGTTAAGTGAGATAACAGTTAAATGATAAATTCCTGCAGCTAACGCTGTCAAAGTTCTCACACATATCATCTAGTTTATAATACTGTCACAGTTCTCCTACAGATCATCTAGTTTATAATACTGTCACAGTTCTCCTACAGATAATCTAGTTTATAATACTGTCACAGTTCTCATACATATCATCTAGTTAATGATACTGTCACAGTTCTCATACAGATCATCTAGTTTATAATACTGTCATAGTTCTCACACATATCATCTAGTTTATAATACTGCCATAGTTCTCACATAGATCATCTAGTTTATAATACTGTCATAGTTCTCATACAGATCATCTAGTTTATAATACTGTCACAGTTCTCCTACAGATCATCTAGTTTATAATACTGTCACAGTTCTCATACAGATCATCTAGTTTATAATACTGTCATAGTTCTCATACAGATCATATAGTTTATAATACTGTTACAGTTCTTCCACAGATCATCTAGTTTATAATACTGTCATAGTTCTCACATAGATCATCTAGTTTATAATACTGTCATAGTTCTCACACAGATCATCTAGTTTATAATACTGTCATAGTCCTCACACAGATCATCTAGTTTATAATACTGTCACAGTTCTCCTACAGATCATCTAGTTTATAATACTGTCATAGTTCCCACATAAATCATCTAGTTTATAATACTGTCATAGTTCTCCTACAGATCATCTAGTTTATAATACTGTCACAGTTCTCACATAGATCATCTAGTTTATAATACTGTCATAGTTCTCACACAGATCATCTAGTTTATAATACTGTCATAGTCCTCACACAGATCATCTAGTTTATAATACTGTTATAGTCCTCACACAGATCATCTAGTTTATAATACTGTCACAGTTCTCCTACAGATCATCTAGTTTATAATACTGTCATAGTTCCCACATAAATCATCTAGTTTATAATACTGTCAAAGTTCTCATACAGATCATCTAGTTTATAATACTGTCACAGTTCTCCTACAGATCATCTAGTTTCATCTAGTTTATAATACTGTCACAGTTCTCACACAGATCATCTAGTTTATAATATAGTTCTGTCTAGTTTAAAATACTGTCATAGTTCTCACACAGATCATCTAGTTTATAATACTGTCATAGTTCTCACATAGATCATCTAGTTTATAATACTGACATAGTTATCATACAGATCATCTAGTTTATAATACTGACATAGTTCTCACATAGATCATCTAGTTTATAATACTGTCACAGTTCTCATACAGATCATCTAGTTTATAATACTGTCATAGTTCTCATAAAGATCATCTAGTTTTATAATACTGTCATAGTTCTCATAGATCAGATCATCTAGTTTATAATACTGTCATAGTTCTCACACAGATCATCTAGTTTATAATACTGTCATAGTTCTCACACATATCATCTAGTTTATAATACTGTCATAGTTCTCACACAGATCATCTAGTTTTTATAATACTGTCACAGTTCTCATACAGATCATCTAGTTTCTAATACTGTTATAGTTCTCACACAAATCATCTAGTTTATAATACTGTCATAGTTTCTCACATAGATCATCTAGTTTATAATACTGTCATAGTTCTCACATAGATCATCTAGTTTATAATACTGTTATAGTTCTCACACATATCATCTAGTTTATAATACTGTCATAGTTTCCCACATAAATCATCTAGTTTATAATACTGTTATAGTTCTCACACGAATCATCTAGTTTATAATACTGTTATAGTTCTCACACAAATCATCTAGTTTATAATACTGTTATAGTTCTCACATAGATCATCTAGTTTATAATACTGTCATAGTTCCCACATAAATCATCTAGTTTATAATACTGTTATAGTTCTCACACGAATCATCTTGTTTATAATACTGCTATAGTTCTCACATAGATCATCTAGTTTATAATACTGTCACAGTTCTCATACAGATCATCTAGTTTATAATACTGTTATAGTTCTCATACAGATCATCTAGTTTATAATACTGTCATAGTTCTCACATAGATCATCTAGTTTATAATACTGTCATAGTTCTCATCACATAGTTCTCACATAGATCATCTAGTTTATAATACTGTCATAGTTTTCACACAAATCATCTAGTTTATAATACTGTTATAGTTCTCACACAGATCATCTAGTTTATAATACTGACATAGTTCTCACACAGATCATCTAGTTTATAATACTGTCATAGTTCCCACATAAATCATCTAGTTTATAATACTGTCATAGTTCTCACACAAATCATCTAGTTTATAATACTGTTATAGTTCTCACATAGATCATCTAGTTTATAATACTGTTATAGTTCTCACACAGATCATCTAGTTTATAATACTGACATAGTTCTCACACAGATCATATAGTTTATAATATTGTCATAGTTCCCACATAAATCATCTAGTTTATAATACTGTCATAGTTCTGACATAGATTATCTAGTTTATAATACTGACATAGTTCTCACACAGATCATCTAGTTTATAATACTGTTATAGTTCTTCTCACACAGATCATCTAGATCATCTAGTTTATAATACTGTCATAGTTCTCAGATCATCTACATAGTTCTCACATAGATCATCTAGTTTATAATACTGTCATAGTTCTCACATAGATCATCTAGTTTATAATACTGTCATAGATCATCTAGTTCTAATACTCATCACATATCAGATAATATCTAGTTTATAATACTGTAATAGTTCTCACACATATCATCTAGTTTATAATACTGTCATAGTTCTCACACAGATCATCTAGTTTATAATATTGACATAGTTCTCACATAGATCATCTAGTTTATAATACTGTCATAGTTCTCACACAGATCATCTAGTTTATAATACTGTTATAGTTCTCACATAGATCATCTAGTTTATAATATTGTCATAGTTCACACAGATCATCTAGTTTATAATACTGTCATAGTTCTCACACAGATCATCTAGTTTATAATACTGTCATAGTTCTCATACACAGATCATCTAGTTTTTATAATACTGTCACAGTTCTCACACATATCATCTAGTTTATAATACTGTCATAGTTCTCACATAGATCATCTAGTTTATAATACTGTCATAGTTCTCACACATATCATCTAGTTTATAATACTGTCATAGTTCTCACACATATCATCTAGTTTATAATACTGTCATAGTCCTCACACAGATCATCTAGTTTTATAATACTGTCATAGTTTATTACTGTCACACAGATCATCTAGTTTATAATACTGTCATAGTTCTCACACATATCATCTAGTTTATAATACTGTCATAGTTCTCACACATATCATCTAGTTTATAATACTGTCATAGTCCTCACACAGATCATCTAGTTTATAATACTGTTATAGTCCTCACACAGATCATCTAGTTTATAATACTGTCACAGTTCTCCTACAGATCATCTAGTTTATAATACTGTCATAGTTCCCACAAAAATCATCTAGTTTATAATACTGTCAAAGTTCTCCTACAGATCATCTAGTTTATAATACTGTCACAGTTCTCCTACAGATCATCTAGTTTATAATACTGTCATAGTTCTCACATAGATCATCTAGTTTATAATACTGTCACAGTTCTCATACAGATCATCTAGTTTATAATACTGTCACAGTTCTCCTACAGATCATCTAGTTTATAATACTGTCACAGTTCTCACACATATCATCTAGTTTAAAATACTGTCATAGTTCTCACACAGATCATCTAGTTTATAATACTGTCATAGTTCTCACATAGATCATCTAGTTTATAATACTGACATAGTTCTCATACAGATCATCTAGTTTATAATACTGACATAGTTCTCACATAGATCATCTAGTTTATAATACTGTCACAGTTCTCATACAGATCATCTAGTTTATAATACTGTCATAGTTCTCATACAGATCATCTAGTTTATAATACTGTCATAGTTCTCATATAGATCATCTAGTTTATAATACTGTCATAGTTCTCACACAGATCATCTAGTTTATAATACTGTCATAGTTCTCACACATATCATCTAGTTTATAATACTGTCATAGTTCTCACACAGATCATCTAGTTTATAATACTGTCACAGTTCTCATACAGATCATCTAGTTTCTAATACTGTTATAGTTCTCACACAAATCATCTAGTTTATAATACTGTCATAGTTCTCACATAGATCATCTAGTTTATAATACTGTCATAGTTCTCACATAGATCATCTAGTTTATAATACTGTTATAGTTCTCACAGATATCATCTAGTTTATAATACTGTCATAGTTCCCACATAAATCATCTAGTTTATAATACTGTTATAGTTCTCACACGAATCATCTAGTTTATAATACTGTTATAGTTCTCACACAAATCATCTAGTTTATAATACTGTTATAGTTCTCACATAGATCATCTAGTTTATAATACTGTCATAGTTCCCACATAAATCATCTAGTTTATAATACTGTTATAGTTCTCACACGAATCATCTTGTTTATAATACTGCTATAGTTCTCACATAGATCATCTAGTTTATAATACTGTCATAGTTCACACACAGATCATCTAGTTTATAATACTGTCACAGTTCTCATACAGATCATCTAGTTTATAATACTGTTATAGTTCTCATACAGATCATCTAGTTTATAATACTGTCATAGTTCTCACATAGATCATCTAGTTTATAATACTGTCATAGTTCTCACATAGATCATCTAGTTTATAATACTGTCATAGTTTTCACACAAATCATCTAGTTTATAATACTGTTATAGTTCTCACACAGATCATCTAGTTTATAATACTGACATAGTTCTCACACAGATCATCTAGTTTATAATACTGTCATAGTTCCCACATAAATCATCTAGTTTATAATACTGTCATAGTTCTCACACAAATCATCTAGTTTATAATACTGTTATAGTTCTCACATAGATCATCTAGTTTATAATACTGACATAGTTCTCACACAGATAATCTAGTTTATAATACTGACATAGTTCTCACACAGATCATCTAGTTTATAATACTGTCATAGTTCCCACATAAATCATCTAGTTTATAATACTGTCATAGTTCTGACATAGATTATCTAGTTTATAATACTGACATAGTTCTCACACAGATCATCTAGTTTATAATACTGTTATAGTTCTCACACAGATCATCTAGTTTATAATACTGTCATAGTTCTCACACAGATCATCTAGTTTATAATACTGACATAGTTCTCACATAGATCATCTAGTTTATAATACTGTCATAGTTCTCACATAGATCATCTAGTTTATAATACTGTCATAGTTCTCACACAGATCATCTAGTTTATAATACTGTCATAGTTCTCACACATATCATCTAGTTTATAATACTGTCATAGTTCTCACACGGATCATCTAGTTTATAATATTGACATAGTTCTCACATAGATCATCTAGTTTATAATACTGTCATAGTTCTCACACAGATCATCTAGTTTATAATATTGTCATAGTTCTCACATAGATCATCTAGTTTATAATACTGTCATAGTTCTCACATAGATCATCTAGTTTATAATACTGTTATAGTTCTTACACATATCATCTAGTTTATAATACTGTCATAGTTCTCCTACAGATCATCTAGTTTATAATACTGTCACAGTTCTCACACATATCATCTAGTTTATAATACTGTCATAGTTCTCACATAGATCATCTAGTTTATAATACTGTCATAGTTCTCACATAGATCATCTAGTTTATAATACTGTCATAGTTCTTACACATATCATCTAGTTTATAATACTGTCATAGTTCTCACACATATCATCTAGTTTATAATACTGTCATAGTTCTCACATAGATCATCTAGTTTATAATACTGTCATAGTTCTCACACATATCATCTAGTTTATAATACTGTCATAGTTCTCACACATATCATCAGTTTATAATACTGTCATAGTTCTCACACAAATCATCAGTTTATAATACTGTCATAGTTCTCACATAGATTGGCGACTTGGTTCTACTAATGTGCAATGTTTAATTAAGAAACGACAACACAACACCTAGGACATTCCCATAAGTACTCCGTCCTGATCTTCAGCAGCAAGCGTAAAGTTTTTTTTCCAGTGGTACAATAGCAGTCTGATTGTAAATCCCCTACTCACTCCTTGAAGTCCAATTCTCCTCAGACCATAAGGACCCATCTGTGCTCCCGCACTGTTCACTCGGCTCCATAGGGACCTTACAACATCTAGCTGCTTGTGCATCCATTCACCACTAGCCTGTGCACAACCAGCCAGTCTATCTGCTGGCTCATGTTCTAATAGTTCTGCTACAGATCGTCGACACAGCCGGACTTTTTTTTGTTTTAAACAACCTTGGCTCTGAGGTCGACCCAGCCTAAATAGGTACCCAGTAAAGTCCAGGGAAGTAAAGGCGGGCGGCGTGATGCTGACCACATCACTCATCAAGTGCCGATTGGTCAATAAAACATAGGTCTAGCCCTATATGCCCAATACCCTTAACAGTGTAAAAAAGGATCCCTTACTTGTACATAGTTCTGCCAGAGATGATGGAATTTTCGGGGGTGACAACGCGATACGTGTTCTTAGATTTGTTGTCAAAACTTGGAGACACTGGGGCGAGGAGAGCAGGCTATGTGATTATCAATTTTATCCAGTAAACACCCTCATTAAGACCAACTCCTGGGGGGTAAATCACGAATTCGTGTTAACTTCAGTTCGTACTGATCAGGGTCTCAAATGTCAGCGTTGCAACAGATAAACATGTCTGTGCTATCATAGTGCTATGTTTGTGCTATCATAGTGCTATGTCTGTGCTATCATAGTGCTATGTCTGTGCTATCATAGTGCTATGTCTGTGCTATCATAGTGCTATGTCTGTGTTATCATAGTGCTATGTCTGTGCTATCATAGTGCTTTGTCTGTGCTATCATAGTGCTATGTCTGTGCTATCATAGTGCTATGTCTGTGCTATCATAGTGCTATGTCTGTGCTATCATAGTGCTTTGTCTGTGCTATCTTCAAACTGGAGGCTGGCTACAGTGGGTCACTGTTGTCTGTGAGAACATGACCTGATGATGCCCTAATCTCTTCATTGGTGTGACTCTCGTACACATTCGCAAAACCAGTTTCGCCCACAATGCACAAATCAGACAAGGCTAGACTTCTCTCTCAGTCGGTCATATTAATGCAACCAGTTGTCTGCCCCTTGTATCCCAGCTCGGCGCTATTTTAACGATTTACTTGCACGGGTTTGAACTGAGGACCAAATTCCCGCCAGGCAAATAATTTACCCCAATATCCGGTTCGATCAGATCTTAAAATAATTTCGCAAACGAGGTTGCGGACCTCAAGAAAGCGGTTCTCTAATCATTCTGTCATTTGTGACTTGATAAACACTGGTCTGGCCTCTATTTATTTCTGCTTGTGTTCTCATTTCGTTCCCGGTTGCTGGCCTCAAATACGGATCACTTCTCATCCTGTGCCCCGCTATCCTCCACACCAACCTCCGTTAACCTTCCTCGTCTACCCGTCCTTCTCCATACACCACCCCGACGCATTCGTGCAATGAACTCTGCAACAGTTTCAACAAGTCGGTTTCTGTCCGATCAATAGAAGCATTTCTCCAATAAACGAAATTGGTAGAGCCGCAAAAAGTTGTACAAATGTAAAGAATTGAAGAATATAAAATAAATTAGCTTTACAAACTTACAGTGACAAAAAAAAAAAAAAAAAGCAGCTCTTGTCGCAAATAACAAGAAAGAAAACACACACAAACATGATATTACAGAGTATCTTAGTGTGTCCTTCGATCTGGATGTAGCCGACACTTGAATGTTTGAATGACTGTGTATTTCATCGTCACGTCTTTACCAATATTGGCGTGGAATCACAATCATCATCACATTATTATGATCAACTTGTTCATCGTCGTCTCATTCCCCTTCTCCTCCATTAGAATCAGCTCCTTTTTGCAACATCCCCGACATCTTCTGTCTGTCTCTACCCACAAATAAACAAGCAACTGCTTTGCTCCACTTTTGGTACTGTTATTTGAAGCCGGCGAGATGTCGTAAGAAATTAATAAAGTTTGCCACTTTTTGCAACGATGCTGGTTCTAAAACAGGATTCTAATATTTTATTGTGCCCTCTGTTGTCGGCTTACAAATGAAAATTTTTTGATTTGATGACTTCATTTTGGCTAATCTTTTTCATGACAAGAACCTAGTGACTGAACATTTTCTGTTGACGTGTTTAAAACTTGTTTAACACGAGCCTTACTTCCGGTCTCTTCGTGTCTCCTGACCGTGTCTTTGATTTTACAATTAGTCTCAGCTGTTGAGAGTGTCACTCTATTTCTCTACCGCTATCTGTAAATCCCTTGAGGTGTAAATACATTATATAGGCTTCTATGATATATATATATATATATATATATATATATATATATATATATATATATATATATATAAACCACGCTTTTCTACTTTTTTTCTTGCCCCTTCTCTCTCTCCCCCTCCCCTTTCCCCTCCCCCTCTCTCTCCGAGCATCTCTATACAAGGTGTTGGCTACAAGTCATGACTATGAAGATAATATCACAGAGAATAGAAACTGTGTTAAGAGCCCCCCCCCCCCTCTTTCCCAGTCAACAAAGCCACCCACCCACAAATGCTCCACCCATCCACATGTGCTCCACCCACCCACAAGTGCTCCACCCATCCACAAGTGCTCCACCCACCCACAAGTGCTCCACCCACCCACAAATGCTCCACCCACCCACAAGTGCTCCACCCACCCACAAGTGCTCCACCCACCCACAAGTGCTCCACCCACTCGCAAATGCTATCTGCACTTGCCACTCAGTAAAAGAGCACAACACTTCCAGCTGAACTCTTGAATGAAAGAGAAAGTTGGAGGGACAAAGTGACCACTGCCTACGGCGTGGACTGTACAGCTAAAACTACTGGGGCAGCTGTTGTTTTCTGACCCTACTCACAAGGGCCTCAGTAGTAGAGTGGCTGGAGAACTCAGCTGTTGGTGGCCATATGTTCAGTTCTGCATGGAGGCTTGGGATATCTATAAAACTGACCCAGGCACCACCACCAACTAGGTACTAGGAATTTTTTATGGGAAGTGACGAGGTAAGTTTCATTTCTGAGTTGTTTTTACCGCAGTTCTTGACACTACAGACTTCAGCATGAGTCATTTACTATACAGACTTCAGCTACAGTCCTTGACTCTACAGACTTCAGCTACAGTCCTTGACTCTACAGACTTCAGCTACAGTCCTTGACTCTACAGACTTGAGCTACAGTCCTTGATTCTACAGACTTGAGCTACAGTCCTAGATTCTACAGACTCCAGCTACAGTCCTTGACTCTACAGACTTCAGCTACAGTCCTTGACTCTACAGACTTCATCTACAGTCCTGGACTCTACAGACTTCAGCTACAGTCCTTGACTCTACAGACTTCAGCCGGAGTTCTTGACTGTACCGACTTCAGGCACTGTTCTTGACTACACAGACACCAAACACTGTCCTTGACAGTACAGACATTCAGCAGTGACACTGTGAGCTACGTGTGTTTTTCGTTGGCACAGGAGCGGAGCAACTATGGGGTGACCCGTTTGCTATGAAGCTGAAACTAGGATGACCAGATTACCAGATTTAGCAGTACATAAGTACTGGCTGAGGATCTCTTTTCGCTGCACTGCTGCATTGTGTAATTCCAGGCGCCGCCAATACAAAGCTGTTCACATGAAGGCTTGTGTAATTTGCTCCCCCTTTGTTCTGTGACGTGTGCCAGAGGTATCTCTGTCAATAGGTTGTCTACGGGGCCCTGGGCGCAGGTGCAAACATTAGAGGGATCAACAACGCACAGGTAGACTCTTTACAATGCCGGGCGGTTCCCGCGAGACGTAAATAAACGGTGGACTTTCACAGAAGTATTTCTGGACGGATCCACGTTTGTCGTACACGGCATTGATGGTTGAGGCAGGCGTCTGCAGGTGGCCAGGTCGGTACTTGAGGAGACTCACACACAGGTGTCGACATCAAAAGTACCATTATATTTGTCACCCTTATTAAGTCCCATCGCGGCTGTAGTCGGGGCACTAATATAAGCTTTCTTTTTCTTCTTCTTCTTCTTCTTCTTCTTCTTCTTCTTCTTCTTCTTCTTCTTCTTCTTCTTCTTCTTCTTCTTCTTCTTCTTCTTCTTCTTCTTCTTATTCTTCTTCTTTTTCTTCTTCTTCTTCTTCTTTTTCTTCATCTTCTTCTTCTCCTTCTTCTCCTTCAAAAACAACAAAAACAAGAACAGTCACAAAACAAAAAGGATAAGAAGTTTAAGACTGAGAATAAACAGAAGTATTTGACTGTTAGCAGTTCCTTGATTCCCATTTGTAATGATACACCTTTACAGAAAATAGATGATATTTACTCTCAGGTGGGCTGTGTGCTATGATTTACCTACAGGAATATCTTCTCTACTGTCTGATTACCATGATATCTGCAATATGTATGTTGTTATTACAGGTAATATGTGAGTTCATATTTCCAGTTTGTGCCGATAAATAACTACAAGCTTCACGATGACACACAGATCGATGGCTCCACAAGACAGGCCAATGATGAAATGTCCGATCAATAGTTGTGGCGCCAATAAACATCTCAGTGTGTTGTTGTTGCTGTTGTTGTTGATGTTGTTGCTGTTGTGCTTTTACTGATGTCGGTTATAGTGTTTTATACCAGCTTTCTTGCCTATTAGTGTCACCTGCATGCCATTTCTGTATGTACGGGTCGTTTGTTGCCCTACCACGGAGTCAATGTGATAGCTTTTCTTGTACTTTTGAGGGTGATGGCGTGAGAAGAGGTGCCCGCTGGTTGGTGTGTGTGTGTGTGTGCGTGTGTGTGTGTGTGTTTAAATACTAGCCGTTGTCAGACCTCGGACGATCAGTATCTCGGGCTAGAGTATTACAGCTGACAATATTCCAAACGATTCATGACCAAACATCATCGACGAATCTACCCACCTGCTCCAAATCAGAAAGAATAGGCCCACTGCCTCCCCAACAAGAGTAAGAGTCGACTAATTTGGGAGCTTCCTTTGAAGTCGAAGTGCATCTGCCAGAGAGGAAAGGAACCAACAGTCTGTATTCAAGAGAATGAGATCTGTAAAACTGATGCACACGCAACACTCAGGTTCTGGAGCAGGACTGCAGTTCAGTAGTTGACGAGCAACCAGAACTTTCTGACAGAGTGTACAGCTGGTGAACGCTAAGAAGAAGAAGAAGTAGTGTTAGCTAAAGTACCTTTTCTCTACTCAGTGCTTTTAACTATAGTACCTACTCTCTACTCAGTATTCTTAGCTACAATACCTTTTCTCTACTCAGTATTGTTAGATACAGTACCTGTTCTCTACTCAGTATTGTTAGCTACAGTACCTTTTCTCTACTCAGTATTGTTAGCTACAGTACCTACTCTCTACTCAGTATTGTTAGCTACAGTACCTACTCTCTACTCAATACTGTTAACTACATTACCTGTTCTCTACTCAGTATTGTTAGATACAGTACCTACTCTCTACTCAGTATTGTTAGCTACAGTACCTACTCTCTACTCAGTATTGTTAACTACAGTACCTGTTCTCTACTCAGTACTGTTAGCTACAGTACCTACTCTCTACTCAGTATTGTTAACTACAGTACCTGTTCTCTACTCAGTACTGTTAGCTACAGTACCTACTCTCTACTCAGTATTGTTAACTACAGTACCTGTTCTCTACTCAGTATTGTTAGCTACAGTACCTACTCTCTACTCAATACTGTTAACTATATTACCTGTTCTCTACTCAGTATTGTTAGATACAGTACCTACTCTCTACTCAGTATTGTTAGCTACAGTACCTACTCTCTACTCAGTATTGTTAACTACAGTACCTACTCTCTACTCAGTATTGTTAGCTACAGTACCTACTCTCTACTCAGTATTGTTAGCTACAGTACCTGTTCTCTACTCAGTATTGTTAGCTACAGTACCTGTTCTCTACTCAGTATTGTTAGTGTGACGTGACGTGTGGTTTAAATGTTTATTAATGTTGAGTAGGGATGTTCCTCTCAACACATTACTTCCACCAGATTAACCGAACTAAAATCTGAGCTATGTTGCTCTCAGACAAAGTCCTGGATATCCAAGAAAACAGCCATATTGGCTCGTTAAGTATATTAACATTAGCTGAACTTGGTACCCACAAGAGAAAGCAAGGAATTTTAGATATCTATCATACTAAATGAATTATTAGACAGGGCAAGTGATTCCTCCGTCATCTACATTCTCCCGGTGTTATTATGAATAATCAAAGAATTATTATATTATTTGAGCACCCACCAAATGTAATTCTATCCTAACAGTTTAATTAAACAGGTAAGACTGAATACACTTGGAATTTAACAAACGATGTAGTTTAAAACTTGACATACAGCTTTATTTACTACAATGAAATTACCAGTTTGTTGATTTACACATTGACTGGTTAACGTGATAAGTGATAAGTTTCAGCGAGACAAACAGCTCGGGGTTTAGAGTGGTATGATAATGATGATAAAAGGTTAACATAAAGGGGTTAACTCAACTTATAAGCCTCTGACAGCCGTGAGGAACTGTCAAGCTTGACCAACTCTTCCTTGCCTGTTGTCTGCCTGTTTCAGCTTATTCTCCACTTCCTCCCCACCTCGTTCTCCACATCGTTCTCCACCTCGTTCCCAGCTGGCCGAGTCTAACACAATGTAGGCTACTTCATGGACTGATCGTCACATGGGCGCTGTAATCATGGAAACAAAACACATACGTGTAGTATCTTGACTTACACTAAGAATACATGTATCAATTAATACAACATATAATAATAAGATATAGCCCATCACTCCTCCTCATATTCCACATCCTCTCCAGTCTAGTCTGAAGGTCTTTTGTCTTACATGGGCGTCACATATCCTGCCTTCCCTCCAATGCTATGTCATGATAGTTGACTTTCTAAGTCTGTTGTCCGTCTTCACTCAGACTTCCAATCATTGTTTTTACATCAACACGTGGGGCAGGTTATGTGCTGAAACTCCAACCATTTTATATGTGCATGCTGTCCTGAATATTATCTTTCAGTGACAGTAAATACTGTACACCCATCATTCTCCCCCTGGGGTTATAAATCCCCTGTTTAGGTGAACACATTAAGTGAGCACATGGTGGGCACACAAAACGTAGCAGCATCCCTGCACATATTTTGGCATCATGGAAACAATATAATTACATTTCATTATAGCAAATGTCATTGCTCACATCTTATTTTATACACATGAAAACATACACTGAAAAACATGTGACACAAACATACAAGAAATAGGAATAGTTTAGCAGTTCCCTAACGCAGATACTGAATACTCACAAAGAACTATTTCAAGCAGAATGTGCAGACAAATTAGGAAAAGGTAGTATAGACTAAGCTTAACTCCCTAACCTAAGTATACAAGATTAAAATTAATATTTTCTCTTACCTGGGAACTTCCCATTAATCGCCAAAACAGAATGCGACCGTAAAATTACCTTCACGTCGATCTGTGTTTGTTTGCCGGCAGGCTGCGATTAATGACGGGAATTCCACAGGCTCGAAGTATAAGTATCAATCTATTGTCCAAATTAATCTCCTCCCTATACTGGGTTCTGCCCAACCCTCAAGACGATGACTTAAGCCACGCCTCCGGAGTACCCAACAGATCAACTTGGCTAACAAGTGGCCTGTCAGTCAATTATGGACTGACATCCCTAGAGCAAACATTCTTAAGTGCCCAAATCTAGTTTACACCGAATCTAACTGGCCGGTGTGATAGACGGTCAGTGAAGCCATTGTGTTTCCTACGTGACCAAGATCAAGATAAAACATTCCTAATTGCCAAACACCTGTTCTCTCCAGAATTACACTTACGTGTTAAACTTTAAACTTCTCGTCGCCTCTATGTCTAGAATCCGCTCAATCTGTGTTAGGTAATCTTTATGACCTACGGTCCAGCTCAGGTGTGATGCTAAGTTCCCCGTTCGCTGGCCTCTACAGTCTGGTCAGGAGATAACATTCTGACACTGGCATGAGAATAGAATTCCTAGCTACAGTGTAAAGTTTTAGGTAATATTACCCAAGGTTCAGTCGCTTTGTCTGGACTAAGGACTGGAAACGTTTAAATCAATACGGTTTAAAGTAACATTTGGTTTAAGGGCATAGTCTCTTGTCTCTCAATAACCAGAAGAACTTATTACAAGTACTAACTTCTGGAATCACTGAGATCGTTTCGTGACAGTTAGCTACAGTACCTACTCTCTACTCAGTATTGTTAGCTACAGTACCTACTCTCTACTCAGTATTGTTAGCTACAGTACCTGTTCTCTACTCAGTATTGTTAGCTACAGTACCTGTTCTCTACTCAGTATTGTTAGCTACAGTACCTGTTCTCTACTCAGTATTGTTAGCTACAGTACCTACTCTCTACTCAGTATTGTTAGCTACAGTACCTACTCTCTACTCAGTATTGTTAGCTACAGTACCTGTTCTCTACTCAGTATTGTTAGCTACAGTACCTACTCTCTACTCAGTATTGTTAGCTACAGTACCTACTCTCTACTCAGTATTGTTAGCTACAGTACCTACTCTCTACTCAGTATTGTTAGCTACAGTACCTGTTCTCTACTCAGTATTGTTAGCTACAGTACCTGTTCTCTACTCAGTATTGTTAGCTACAATACCTACTCTCTACTCAGTATTGTTAGCTACAATACCTTTTCTCTACTCAGTATTGTTAGCTACAGTACCTACTCTCTACTCAGTATTGTTAGCTACAGTACCTACTCTCTACTCAGTATTGTTAGCTACAGTACCTGTTCTCTACTCAGTATTGTTAGCTACAGTACCTACTCTCTACTCAGTATTGTTAGCTACAGTACCTACTCTCTACTCAGTATTGTTAGCTACAATACCTACTCTCTACTCAGTATTGTTAGCTACAGTACCTACTCTCTACTCAGTATTGTTAGCTACAGTACCTACTCTCTACTCAGTATTGTTAGCTACAGTACCTACTCTCTACTCAGTATTGTTAGCTACAGTACCTGTTCTCTACTCAATACTGTTACCTAAAGTACCTTCTCTCTACTCAGTATTGTTAGCTACAGTACCTGTTCTCTACTCAGTATTGTTAGCTACAATACCTGTTCTCTACTCAGTATTGTTAGCTACAATACCTACTCTCTACTCAGTATTGTTAGCTACAGTACCTTTTCTCTACTCAGTATTGTAAGCTACAGTACCTGTTCTCTACTCAATACTGTTACCTAAAGTACATTCTCTCTACTCAGTACTGTTAACTACAGTACCTACTCTCTACTCAATACTGTTACCTAAAGTACCTTCTCTCTACTCAATACTGTTAACTACAGTACCTACTCTCTACTCAGTACTGTTACCTAAAGTACCTTCTCTCTACTCAATACTGTTAACTATAGTACCTACTCTCTACTCAATACTGTTAACTACAGTACTTACTCTCTACTCAGTACTGTTAACTACAGTACCTACTCTCTACTCAGTACTGTTACCTAAAGTGCCTACTCTCTACTCAATACTGTTAACTACAGTACCTACTCTCTACTCAATACTGTTAACTACAGTACTTACTCTCTACTCAGTACTGTTAACTACAGTACCTACTCTCTACTCAGTACTGTTACCTAAAGTGCCTACTCTCTACTCAATACTGTTAACTACAGTACTTACTCTCTACTCAGTACTGTTAACTACAGTACCTACTCTCTACTCAATACTGTTACCTAAAGTACCTACTCTCTACTCAGTACTGTTAACTACAGTACTTACTCTCTACTCAGTACTGTTAACTACAGTACCTACTCTCTACTCAATACTGTTACCTAAAGTACCTACTCTCTACTCAATACTGTTAACTTCAGTACCTACTCTCTACTCAGTACTGTTAACTACAGTACCTACTCTCTCCCTTGTTCCTGTGTCTTCAAACCCACTCGGTGGCCCTGGCTACACTTTGTCTCTCTACCCACTACAGTTCATACCACAGTACTCCCACACTCCTACGCGACCGCATCCCGCCTGGTAATTACTGCAACCTCAGACAGCGGTAATATCCAGATGACGTCATACGAATGTGATCAGGGCAGCATATGGAAGTTGCTACCTACCACCACTAACATCCTACTTACCTTGCCGCTTTCTTTTTGTCTCTTCAACAACGATCGATTCATTCTTTGTTTCTCTGCCCCAAGAGTTCTGTCCTTGGCTTGCTATCAAATATAAAAATCACAACCCATGCGACAGAACCGTAATTCCACGGATCAATTATGTTCCTGTCACTCACTGTACAATATAGAAATCATGCAAATTTAAATAATGATTTTGTGCCTGCCCCCGGCGGCGAAGGAACTCCTCACCGTTGACTTTCAGAACTGCGTGTCTCGTGAAATGAATTCTGGTACCTGAATCTAAAGTGCTATTGACATACATTAAGCAAACCAAATCACATAATTGAAGATACACGGAACAAACATTACGCTGATTTCCGGTGAATAATGGCGGCAGGGAGGCCATGTTTGTTTGGTTGCGGTTCTGTTTACAAACATTTAGCCAAGCTTTTGCTCTTCGATATCATCATGAACATCGAGTCTTCCGGCGTTCCCAGTTACCAATAGTGGGATGAGCCAATGACAGAACTTGTATCTCGTTTCAATAATTGGAGACATTCGCTGCTGTCTTCAGCGGGGGTTGCCGTGGGGAGATGCGGAACTTCGATTTTATAGGCGCTTTCTTTGTTGTAGAGGCAGGTTGACGGTGTGTACTTGGGTGGTCTTGCTGTTGTGTGTTTGTTTTTGTGTCTGTTTGTCTGTTGTTTTATGGGATAGAAAGATGTATTCTGTTAATATGTAGCTTAAGGTTTGCTTACTTGACCTTACCCCCCTCTATTCCTGTTTCTTTTTATCATCTCTTCCATTATCTGTCTATCTGTATGTTGTCTGATTAAGTCTGTCTATTATTATGTTTACCGTTATATGATCATAACAAGTTACGGCACAGAATACAACTCCTGTGTTGTAATGAGTGTTTGTGTGTAGTGTAATGAGTGTTTGTGTGTAGTGTAATGAGCGTTTGTGTGTAGTGTAATGAGTGTTTGTGTGTAGTGTAATGAGTGTTTGTGTGTAGTGTAATGAGCGTTTGTGTGTAGTGTAATGAGCGTTTGTGTGTAGTGTAATGAGTGTTTGTGTGTAGTGTAATGAGTGTTTGTGTGTAGTGTAATGAGTGTTTGTGTGTAGTGTAATGAGTGTTTGTGTGTAGTGTAATGAGTGTTTGTGTGTAGTGTAATGAGTGTTTGTGTGTAGTGTAATGAGTGTTTGTGTGTAGTGTAATGAGTGTTTGTGTGTAGTGTAATGAGTGTTTGTGTGTAGTGTAATGAGTGTTTGTGTGTAGTGTAATGAGTGTTTGTGTGTAGTGTAATGAGCGTTTGTGTGTAGTGTAATGAGTGTTTGTGTGTAGTGTAATGAGCGTTTGTGTGTAGTGTAATGAGTGTTTTGTGTGTAGTGTAATGAGCGTTTGTGTGTAGTGTAATGAGTGTTTGTGTGTAGTGTAATGAGCGTTTGTGTGTGTAGTGTAATGAGCGTTTGTGTGTAGTGTAATGAGCGTTTGTGTGTAGTGTAATAAGTGTTTGTGTGTAGTGTAATGAGCGTTTGTGTGTAGTGTAATGAGTGTTTGTGTGTAGTGTAATGAGTGTTTGTGTGTAGTGTAATGAGCGTTTGTGTGTAGTGTAATGAGTGTTTGTGTGTAGTGTAATGAGCGTTTGTGTGTAGTGTAATGAGCGTTTGTGTGTAGTGTAATGAGCGTTTGTGTGTAGTGTAATGAGTGTTTGTGTGTAGTGTAATGAGTGTTTGTGTGTAGTGTAATGAGCGTTTGTGTGTAGTGTAATGAGCGTTTGTGTGTAGTGTAATGAGTGTTTGTGTGTAGTGTAATGAGCGTTTGTGTGTAGTGTAATGAGCGTTTGTGTGTAGTGTAATGAGTGTTTGTGTGTAGTGTAATGAGCGTTTGTGTGTAGTGTAATGAGTGTTTGTGTGTAGTGTAATGAGCGTTTGTGTGTAGTGTAATGAGCGTTTGTGTGTAGTGTAATGAGCGTTTGTGTGTAGTGTAATGAGTGTTTGTGTGTAGTGTAATGAGTGTTTGTGTGTAGTGTAATGAGCGTTTGTGTGTAGTGTAATGAGTGTTTGTGTGTAGTGTAATGAGCGTTTGTGTGTAGTGTAATGAGTGTTTGTGTGTAGTGTAATGAGTGTTTGTGTGTAGTGTAATGAGTGTTTGTGTGTAGTGTAATGAGCGTTTGTGTGTAGTGTAATGAGTGTTTGTGTGTAGTGTAATGAGTGTTTGTGTGTAGTGTAATGAGCGTTTGTGTGTAGTGTAATGAGTGTTTGTGTGTAGTGTAATGAGTGTTTGTGTGTAGTGTAATGAGCGTTTGTGTGTAGTGTAATGAGCGTTTGTGTGTAGTGTAATGAGCGTTTGTGTGTAGTGTAATGAGTGTTTGTGTGTAGTGTAATGAGCGTTTGTGTGTAGTGTAATGAGCGTTTGTGTGTAGTGTAATGAGCGTTTGTGTGTAGTGTAATGAGCGTTTGTGTGTAGTGTAATGAGTGTTTGTGTGTAGTGTAATGAGCGTTTGTGTGTAGTGTAATGAGTGTTTGTGTGTAGTGTAATGAGTGTTTGTGTGTAGTGTAATGAGTGTTTGTGTGTAGTGTAATGAGTGTTTGTGTGTAGTGTAATGAGTGTTTGTGTGTAGTGTAATGAGTGTTTGTGTGTAGTGTAATGAGCGTTTGTGTGTAGTGTAATGAGCGTTTGTGTGTAGTGTAATGAGTGTTTGTGTGTAGTGTAATGAGTGTTTGTGTGTAGTGTAATGAGTGTTTGTGTGTAGTGTAATGAGTGTTTGTGTGTAGTGTATGTGACAGGGGGTCAGCGTGTCCAGTGTGTAACATTTTAAATATAAATTTGGTTCGTTTGTTCATTATGTCTGTCTACTACAGTATGTCTGTCTGCCTACAGCATTCTGTCTGTCTGACTGCTTACTACATTATGTCTGTCTGCCTACAACATTATATCTGTCTGCTTACTACATTATGTCTGTCTGCCTACTACATTATGTCTGTCTGCCTACTACATTATGTCTGTCTGCCTACTACATTATGTCTGTCTGCCTACTACATTATGTCTGTCTGCCTACTACATTATGTTTGTCTGCCTACTACATTATGTCTGTCTGCCTACTACATTATGTCTGTCTGCCTACTACATTATGTCTGTCTGCCTACTATATTATGTCTGTCTGCCTACTACATTATGTCTGTCTGCCTACTACATTATGTCTGTCTGTCTACTACATTATGTCTGTCTGCCTACTACATTATGTCTGTCTGCCTACTACATTATGTCTGTCTGCCTACTACATTATGTCTGTCTGCGTACTACATTATGTCTGTCTGGCTACTATATTATGTCTGTCTGCCTACTACATTATGTCTGTCTGGCTACTACAAAAACAATGTTGTCTGAGTTGTGGTGATAGTTTGAGAAGGTCATGCTTATAAACATAACACAGGACGAATATGTTTTCTGATTTAAATATCTTTGTTCAATCTCCATCCAGACATGAGAACTCATCTCCAACTTGATTTCAGTGACGCTGACAGCCCCCACCCCTCCCCCTTTTTCGGTAACTTTCGAATTTACTGTGACGGACAGTTAGCCTCATCCCCAACCCCCCCCCCCCCCCACACACACACACATTCACCTTAATTCACACATACACAACGCGCACAAATTCAAACACATAATATGTATAATTGCTAGTAATACAGTAATCATATTAATACAGTATTGTAATATTAAACAAGGCGTAGGCCTCTTAAGCTCCCTCAAAACGTATCTTGGGCTGAGGGTCACATCACCACCTTTTTCCTAGCCCCGACTCCTTTAAGGCCGCCACCTTGTACACATGCTACCCACTCACATAACTGGTTGGGTCCATTCTAGCACACCATCAGAAAATAAGCTGCTGTTTGAATGATAACATCCTACACAAGAAAAGGCAACTATATGTTTCTACCCATTGCAGCCGTGGCTTGAAAATCCTGTGCCGGTTAAAAAAAAAAATCGAAAAGGGAAGGACAAATGAGCCGCTGCCCGAGGCCACTTCCACAATAAATTAGATATTGTAAAAACGTTTCCAACAGAGACCATATTATTTTATAGATAGCACGTTTAAAACTGGCATGTACACAATTGGACATTGGCAGGTAGTCCTGTCTGTCTGTCTGGCTGTCTGTCTGCCTGTCTGTTGTCTGTCTGTCTGTTGTCTGTCTGTCTGTCTGTCGGTCGGTCGAAGGGCCGGCCGGCCGGTCGGTCGGTCCGTCCGTCCGCCCGCCCGCCCGCCCGCGTGCCTGCCTGCCTGCCTGCCTGCCTGCCTGCCTGTCTGTCTGTCTGTCGGTCGGTCGGTCGGCCCGCATCAGTCCCCGCAAATCCTGTTGAGCACCCGCAAGCCCCCATCAGCCCCCGCAAGTCCCCATCAGCCCCGCAAGCCCACATCAGCCCCCGCAAGCCCACATCAGCCCCAGCAAGCCCTTATGAGCCCCGCAAGCCCCCATCAGCCCTGGAAGCCCTCATCAGCCCCCGCAAGCCCCCATCAGCCCACGGAAGCCCACATCAGCTCCCATAAGCCCCATCAGCTCCCATCAGCCCCAATCAGCCCCTATCAGGCCCCATCAGCTCCCATCAGCCCCCATAAGCCCCATCAGCTCCCATCAGCCTCATCAGTTCCCATCAGCCCCCATCAGCTCCCATCAGCCCTTATCAGGCCCCATCAGCCCCATCAGCCCCCATCAGCTCCCATCAGCTCCCATCAGCCCCCATCAGCTCCCATCAGCACCCATAAGCCCCATCAGCTCCTATCAGCTCCCATCAGCTCCCATTAGCTCCCATCAGCTCCCGTCAGCTCCCATCAGCTCCCATTAGTCCCATCAGCTTCTATCAGCTCCCATCAGCCCCCATCAGCTCCCATCAGCTCCCATCAGCTCCCATCAGCTCCCATTAGCTCCCATCAGCAAAGGTTTATACAAGGATTGTAGAAGTGTAGTTAGAATAAATCAGGGAACATCTCATCCTTTCACAGTGACATCTGGAGTAAGACAGGGGTGTGTCTTATCACCACTGCTGTTTATTACCTACATCGACAGTATAAGCAAGAATGCCAAGCCCATGAATGAAGATCTTAGTAAGATCAACGAATTACTCTTTGCAGATGACCAGGCCTTGATAGCAGATACAGACATGAAATTGCAACAACATCTAACATCCATGAATGAAGAATGTAAAACAAATAATATGAGAATCAACACTGAAAAGACAGAAGTAATGTCAATAGGAAAAAAGAAGACAGATCTAAACATAGCAATAGAATACAAAGGCATCAAACAGGCATCTGAGTTTAAATATCTGGGAACTAAATTTACCAAAGATGGGAAATTGGATAAAGAAATTAACATTAGATGCAGTAAAGCAAACCAAGTATTGGGACAGCTAGCCCCCCTCTTACAGCATAAGACAATCCCAATCAGCACAAAGAGACATCTTATTCAAAGCATACTTTTTCCAACTCTGTGCTACCAGTGCCAGACATGGTCACTCACAACAAACCATAAAAGAAAATTAGTAATCACGGAAATGAGATGTCTGAGAAGGGCTGTATGAGTGACCAAAAGAGATAAGATCAGGAATGAGATCATAAGAGAACAAGTAGGCACAGAACCAATTCTGGATTACATACAAAGACAGCAAGTGAAATGGTTTGCCCACTTAGAGAGAATGCCTTGTGACACCATACCATACAAGGCATACATAGAAAGAGAAGAAGGACGTAGAGCACGGGGTAGACCAAGAACAAGATGGAAGGATAACATCAGAGAAACTCTACAACAGCACGATGTGCCTATGGTCGAGGCGGTCAGAAGAGCTAGAAACAGAACCTTATATCTCCCTCGACACACACAGCGGTAAAAGAGGAAGTGGAGAAGAAGAAGAAGCTCCCATCAGCCCCCATCAGCCCCCATCCGCTCCCATCAACCCCCATCAGCTCCCATCAACCCCCATCTGCTCCCATCAGCTCCCATCAACCCCCATCAGCTCCCATCAGCCCCCATCAGCCCCCATCAGCCCCCGCAAGCCCCCATCAGTTCCGCAAGCCCCCATCAACCCCCGCAAGCCCCCATCAGCCCCCGCAAGCCCCCCTCAGCCACCGGAAGCCCCCATCAGCCCCCGCAAGCCCCCATCAGCTCCCATCAGCCCCCGCAAGCCCCCATCAGCCCGTATCAGCCCCCATCAGCAGTCTAGAGTAGACAGGAGATCAATTCTATGACCTGGTCTGGCTTCTTCACTTTACAACTCATGCTTTCGTGTTCTTTTATAATATTCATAATATGCATAACATCATATGATCATAACATGCTTTATTAGTAAAATACAACTGCTGTGCGAAAGATGGTTGACTGGAAGGGCCGAATGTAAGACGGGCCTGCGTGCCCAATTTGTGACCCTTTGAAAATAAAGTTCGTTCGTTGGTTCTTCTGTGAGGTGTCTGTTACTGTTCTGTAACAATTATTGTGTCTTTACATTCTGAACCAGATACAGCCATACAGTTGTAAATACTTTAGCAGATAACATTTATAGACTTTTCGCTCAGTGTTAGGGATACGAATGTTCTCTCCATGAGAAACAATTGTGGTAGCAATGTGCTCTGTCTGTCTGTCTGTCTGTCTGTCTGTCTGTCTGTCTGTCTGTCTGCCTGCCTGTCTGCTGTCTGTCTGTCTGTCTGTCTGTCTCTCTCTCTCTCTCTCTCTCTCTCTCTCTCTCTCTCTCTCTCTCTCTCTCTCTCTCTCTCTATCATGAACTGGAATGACAATGTGACCAGGGCCGAGCAAAAGTTGCCAGTTACTCCTAGCGATACTCCTAGCCTTTATGACTGACAATTTGATGAGTTTACGTGCAGAAGTCATGATAGACGATGAGACGTTTCATGAAACAACACGTGCAAGGTGTCAGTGTGTTTGCAGTTAACTGCAGACCTGGCCAGAAAGGACACATGAAAGGAAGATGAAGAGTAAAAACCACTGTCCTAATGGGACGACAAGCTGCCACACATTCACACATTTGTTGCGGGAGACTGATCATCAAGCAGTATGCCCGTTGTGTTGTTATGTTAGTTCTTAAATCAGTCCTCAATAAACCTTCTTCCCAGCCGAACCTGCCTTATTCAGACATGTCTGTTGTTTCCTGAGGGTGACTGAGTACTTATAATTGTGCCCGTAGTGCAAACTTGTTAGTTCCCTTTATACAAACCAAAAAATTATTTGCTGGCTATACAGTTTATGATCCCGAGTACAAGATGGCTGCCATGAATGCAAGGATTAGCTCAATCTTGTATTCTGTTCCGACGTTATCAATGACTGTCTGCCCGTAATCCGGGTACAAGATGCGCTTAATTCATACACAGATGACCAGATAGCAGTGGGTGGAGAGCCAGGGGGTGGGTTCCTGACCCTAGTGTGTACTTCAGCTTGATCTGGTTGACAGCGCGACCCACATAACCCACTTGAGCTAACATTGTGCTTAGATAATGATATTAGTATGTGCGTGTGTGTGTGCCTGTGTGTGTGCGCGCGCGCCATGTTCTTAGTGTCTTTGTGTAGAAGCAACTGCGCCAATGTTCAACACTTTCTGTTGGTTTGATGTCTCTGCGAGGATTTCCTTTCCCTACACTGTAGACTATGTTTCTTGTTGTTGTTTTAAGTTGCTGTTGTTGCTTCTGAGGCAAAGTTATTCTTACTGCTTTTGTTGATGTTCTTCGTTATCGGCAATGTCAAAGATGTATACTACAACAACAACACATCCAACGACAATAAAACTACTACCAAAATTATAATTTATAGGCATCTTGCTGCTACTTCTATTATTACTACTACTACTGCTGCTGCCACAACCAACACTACTACTACTACTGATACTACTATTACAACTCCTGTCGCTACTACTACTGATACTACTATTAAACTTTCTGCATCTACTACTATCCATACTACTAGTGCTGCTGCTGTTACTAATATTACTGCTGCTGCAGCTGTTACTACTGCTACCACCACCACAACTGCTACTACTACTACCACCACCACCACTGCTGCTGCTACTACTACTACTACTACTACTACTACTACTACTACTACTACTACTACTACTACTACTACTACTACTACAACTACTACTACTACTACTACTACTACTACTACTACTACTACTACTACCACTACCACCACCACCACCTGTTACTACTACTACCACCACCACCACTGCTGCTGCTGCTACTACTACTACTACTACTACTACTACTACTACTACTACTACTACTACTACTACTACTACTACTACTATCACTACCACCACCACAACCAGAGTTGATGCTGCATCATCAAAATTGCTACGATTGTTGCTACTACCACCACCACCACCACTGCTACTACTACTACTACTACTACTACTACTACTACTACTACTACTACTACTACTACTACCACCACCAGAGTTGATGCTGCATCACCAAAATTGCTACGATTGTTGCTACTACCACCACCACCACTACTACTAGTTCTACTACTACTACTATTACACATAATGGTGTACCTGCACAAATGTAGAATGTTGTGCGTGCACAAGTGTAGAATGTTGTACGTGCACGAGTGCATAATGTTGTACATGCACAAGTGTAGAATGTTGTACGTGCACAAGTGTAGAATGTAGATTTGTGTATCTGAAAACATGAATTCCGTCAGACATTGCCTAAAAAAGGCCCTTATGAATTTTTGAAGCAAATATTTAAATAAGACTCCGTGTTATTTTCAGGCAGACACGCAACTACCATCATCATTACTAGTATTACTACGACCAACACAACGACAACCACAACAACAACAACAAAAACAACAACTACTACTACTACTACTACTTCTACTACTACTACTACTACTACTACTACTACTACTACTACTACTACTACTACTACTACTACTACTACTACTACTACTACTACTACTAGTACTACTACTACTACTATTACCACCACTCCTACTAGCTTATAGCTAGTTTTTCATATATTCACAATCTACTAAAACTTCCAGCTTTATACCATCAAGCTGCCAGAACCCCAGAAGTCACACAATTTGAGAAGCCCTGGGCTATGCTCATGCACAAGTTGGCATAATTAGTTAACAAAACCGCTTTCAAATGTGCATCTATTCGTCTGCCAGGCCAAACAAAGCCGACATCTTTGATTAATCTTTTCCAGAAAGTAAATTAACGCTCGCTCCGGTATTGTGTGTTATTTCAGGTCGGGTTAATTGGCTGCAAAAACAAAATGCAAAGTTGCGAGTTTCTCTGCGTGTCTATTTTTTTGTTTTTTAATATTCTGAAAAGGGGCATTCTAGAAAGAGATAATGGGTCAACAGTAGACGCCATGACGAGTTGGGAGAATGGCTTTACGGGAGGCTAGATCATTTCCCTATAGGGTTAAGGTTATACAGGCAATACTCCCACAGGTGTTGTCATATCCGGGCGTTCCAAAGCTGCTATTTTTTACAGGACCAGGTCGTGACCTGTTTCCTAAATTTGCTGCCGATTTATTTTTTAAATGTGTGTATGTTTCTATCTACAGCAATTTGTTTTGCGTATATCTAGGCGAAACCTAGCGTGAACGATGTGTTGTAAACAAGTTAATATTTCGGTGAGGGGGGAGATACAATATTTGTAACTAGTTAAATGGTGATGATGATATTCATAACTGCTCAATATTAATAGCAGCAACAGTAGTAGTAGTAGTAGTAGTAGTAGTAGTAGTAGTAGTAGTAGTAGTAGTAGTAGTAGTAGTAGTAGTAGTAGTAGTAGTAGTAGTAGTAGTAGTAGTAGTAGTAGTAGTAGTAGTAGTAGGAGTAGTAGTATTAGTAGTGGTGGTGGTTGTGGTAGCAGCAGTAGTAGTAGCAGTAGCAGCTGCAGTGGTGGTGGCGGTCAAAGAAGAAGAAGAACGAACGAACGAACAAACTTTATTTTCAAAGGGTTACAAATTGGGCACGCAGGCCCGTCTGACATTCGGCCCTTCTAAGCACTCATTTTTCAGAGTACCAATGCCTGTTATCTAAAATGCATATTATGGATATAATAAGGAAATATACATTAAAGAATAACGCATACACACATCATGTGTACACAATCTTACACACTCACACACACGTATATCTGCTCTTACATTTGCATACATGCACACTCATTTACTGACATATAGCTGGGCCGAGCACAGAAATGCACTGGTTGGAAACAAGATAATCTGCACTTGAATAAGAAGAAGAAGAAAAAGAAAGAAGAAAAAGAAGAAGAAGAAGAAGAAGAAGAAGAAGAAGAAGAAGAAGAAGAAGAAGAAGAAGAAGAAGAAGAAGAAGAAGAAGAAGAAGAAGAAGAAGAAGAAGAAGAAGAAGAAGAAGAAGAAGAAGAAGAAGAAGAAGAAAGAAGAAGAAGAAGAAGAAGAAAGAAGAAGAAGAAGAAGAAGAAGAAGAAGAAGAAGAAGAAGAAGAAGAAGAAGAAGAAGAAGAAGAAGAAGAAGAAGAAGAAGAAGAAGAAGAAGAAGAAGAAGAAGAAGAAGAAGAAGAAGAAGAAGAAGAAGAAGAAGAAGAAGAAGAAGAAGAAGAAGAAGAAGAAGAAGAAGAAGAAGAAGAAGAAGAAAAGAAGAAGAAGAAGAAGAAGAAGAAGAAGAAGAAGAAGAAGAAGAAGAAGAAGAAGAAGAAGAAGAAGAAGAAGAAGAAGAAGAAGAAGAAGAAGAAGAAGAAGAAGAAGAAGAAGAAGAAGAAGAAGAAGAAGAAGAAGAAGAAGAAGAAGAAGAAGAAGAAGAAGAAGAAGAAGAAGAAGAAGAAGAAGAAGAAGAAGAAGAAGAAGAAGAAGAAGAAGAAGAAGAAGAAGAAGAAGAAGAAGAAGAAGAAGAAGAAGAAGAAGAAGAAGAAGAAGAAGAAGAAGAAGAAGAAGAAGAAGAAGAAGAAGAAGAAGAAGAAGAAGAAGAAGAAGAAGAAGAAGAAGAAGAAGAAGAAGAAGAAAGAAGAAGAAGAAGAAGAAGAAGAAGAAGAAGAAGAAGAAGAAGAAGAAGAAGAAAGAAGAAGAAGAAGAAGAAGAAGAAGAAGAAGAAGAAGAAGAAGAAGAAGAAGAAGAAGAAGAAGAAGAAGAAGAAGAAGAAGAAGAAGAAGAAGAAGAAGAAGAAGAAGAAGAGAAGAAGAAGAAGAAGAAGAAGAAGAAGAAGAAGAAGAAGAAGAAGAAGAAGAAGAAGAAGAAGAAGAAGAAGAAGAAGAAGAAGAAGAAGAGAAGAAGAAGAAGAAGAAGAAGAAGAAGAAGAAGAAGAAGAAGAAGAAGAAGAAGAAGAAGAAGAAGAAGAAGAAGAAGAAGAAGAAGAAGAAGAAGAAGAAGAAGAAGAAGAAGAAGAAGAAGAAGAAGAAGAAGAAGAAGAAGAAGAAGAAGAAGAAGAAGAAGAAGAAGAAGAAGAAGAAGAAGAAGAAGAAGAAGAAGAAGAAGAAGAAGAAGAAGAAGAAGAAGAAGAAGAAGAAGAAGAAGAAGAAGAAGAAGAAGAAGAAGAAGAAGAAGAAGAAGAAGAAGAAGAAGAAGAAGAAGAAGAAGAAGAAGAAGAAGAAGAAGAAGAAGAAGAAGAAGAAGAAGAAGAAGAAGAAGAAGAAGAAGAAGAAGAAGAAGAAGAAGAAGAAGAAGAAGAAGAAGAAGAAGAAGAAGAAGAAGAAGAAGAAGAAGAAGAAGAAGAAGAAGAAGAAGAAGAAGAAGAAGAAGAAGAAGAAGAAGAAGAAGAAGAAGAAGAAGAAGAAGAAGAAGAAGAAGAAGAAGAAGAAGAAGAAGAAGAAGAAGAAGAAGAAGAGAAGAAGAAGAAGAAGAAGAAGAAGAAGAAGAAGAAGAAGAAGAAGAAGAAGAAGAAGAAGAAGAAGAAGAAGAAGAAGAAGAAGAAGAAGAAGAAGAAGAAGAAGAAGAAGAAGAAGAAGAAGAAGAAGAAGAAGAAGAGAAGAAGAAGAAGAAGAAGAAGAAGAAGAAGAAGAAGAAGAAGAAGAAGAAGAAGAAGAAGAAGAAGAAGAAGAAGAAAAAGAAGAAAAAGAAGAAGAAGAAGAAGAAGAAGAAGAAGAAGAAGAAGAAGAAGAAGAAGAAGAAGAAGAAGAAGAAGAAGAAGAAGAAGAAGAAGAAGAAGAAGAAGAAGAAGAAGAAGAAGAAGAAGAAGAAGAAGAAGAAGAAGAAGAAGAAGAAGAAGAAGAAGAAGAAGAAGAAGAAGAAGAAGAAGAAAGAAGAAGAAGAAGAAGAAGAAGAGAAGAAGAAGAAGAAGAAAGAAGAAGAAGAAGAAGAAGAAGAAGAAGAAGAAGAAGAAGAAGAAGAAGAAAAGAAGAAGAAGAAGAAGAAGAAGAAGAAGAAGAAGAAGAAGAAGAAGAAGAAGAAGAAGAAGAAGAAGAAGAAAAGAAGAAGAAGAAGAAGAAGAAGAAGAAGAAGAAGAAGAAGAAGAAGAAGAAGAAGAAGAAAAAGAAGAAGAAGAAGAAAAAGAAGAAGAAGAAAAAGAAGAAGTCGAATGGATGCGAGAGTGAAAAAAGAGGAGGAGTGGAGAAGCAGTAACGTCGGCAACGGTGACTGTAGTGGTGGTAGCGGTATTAGCAGCAGCAGTGGTGGTAGCGGTATTAGCAGCAGCAGTGGTGGTAGCGGTATTAGCAGCAGCAGTGGTGGTAGCGGTATTAGCAGCAGCAGTGGTGGTAGCGGTATTAGCAGCAGCAGTGGTGGTAGCGGTATTAGCAGCAGCAGTGGTGGTAGCGGTATTAGCAGCAGCAGTGGTGGAAGCGGTATTAGCAGCAGCAGTGGTGGTAGCGGTATTAGCAGCAGTAGTGGTGGTAGCGGTATTAGCAGTATGGTAGCGGTATTAGCAGCAGCAGTGGTTGTTCGGTATTAGCAGCAGCAGTGGTGGTAGCGGTATTAGCAGCAGCAGTGGTGGAAGCGGTATTAGCAGCAGCAGTGGTGGTAGCGGTATTAGCAGCAGTAGTGGTAGTAGCGGTATTAGCAGCAGCAGTGGAAGTCCTTAGATGAAGGCATTTAGACGTCACATGTGAATGGGCTTGGTTTCGGACAATATTAATCTATTTTTAAATGCAGATTATCTTGTTTCCAACCAGAGCGGTTCTGTGCTCGACCCAGCTTGTGAACCGGAAACCAGTTAGTTGTCATCATTGTTTGCCAATGTCCTAGTTTCGTAAAGTTATGTGGCAGAGAACTGGTCACCTCATTCATGTTTAAACCTAGGATAAATGAAAGCCTAAAATGTCAAGTGCCAAAACGAGTAACTGCTACTGGATTGAATGAAGGGTTCTTAATGGACACATTTGGAGAATCCTTGAACACTCTAGTGATAAATAAAGTGTCCCTGAATGGAAATATTTGGAGAATCACTGAACACTAGTGATAAATGAAGTGTCCCCTAATGGAAATATTTGGAGAATAACTGAACACTAGTGATAAATGAAATGTCCCCGAATGGGAATATTTGGAGAATAGCTGAACACTAGTGATAAATGAAATGTCCCCGAATGGGAATATTTGGAGAATCACTGAACACTAGTGATAAATGAAATGTCCCCGAATGGGAATATTTGGAGAATCACTGAACACTAGTGATAAATGAAGTGTCCCCTAAGGGAAATATTTGGAGAATCGCTGAACTCTCTAGCAGGAAATGAAGGGGCCTCTGGTGGGAACCTCTGTAGAACCGTTGAACACGCAAGTGACTGCTTCCAGCTGGTCACAGATTATCGGTAAGAAATTGTTCTCCTACCAAGATCAACAGATTGTGTTGTGTCTGAAGTACGGTAATGTGTGTCTGTTGCAAGATGGTGCAACTCAATCTTCTTGTGCAATCATAGAAATCATACACATGAAAGAACTGTTGATTATTACTTTTGTGTCCCGGGGTGTCTCCTCGGTTGTTGTCTCCTGTTGAGTAGGCATTCATGACATTTATGACCAGGGCAGACTTTCTAGTGAGAGGGCCCCCTTCTTCTTTTTCTTCTTCTTCTTCTAATTCTTCTTCTTCTTCTTCTTTTCTTCTTCTTCTTCTTTTTCCTTCTTCTTCTTCTTCGTCTTTTTCTTCTTCTTCTTCTTCTTCCTCTTTTTCTTCTTCCTTCGTCTTCTTCTTCGTCTTTTACTTCTTCTTCTTCGTCTTTTTCTTCTTCTTCAATAGTATAAGCAGCAGCAACAACCACACTGACCAGATAGGCATCTCCCTATAACATTGAACAGATAGACATCTCCATATAACATTGAACAGATAGACATCTCAATATAACATTGAACAGATAGACATCTCCCTATAACATTGAACAGATAGACATCTCCCTAAAACACTGAACAGATAGACATCTCCCTATAACATTCAACAGATAGACATCTCCCTATAACATTGAACAGATAGAATGTGATGTCAGTTAGAAATCTGAATGCCAGTATAACTGGTTCTGTTCAACACAGGTCATTGACTCCAGCAAGGAATGATCATCAGTCTTCTGGTTACCAGTTCCACGTTTATCCTACATGTTGTGTTATGTTATCACAATCGACGCTGCTGCACATTTTGCATTCCCATGCATGCTCAGTCCTCCAGTGCAGCAGCCACTCTAAGGTGTTTCTACTAACTGTTCCAATGAGAAATTGGTTATAATATATTATATCTCGGCATCGAAGGCGACATAGACGTCCTTTACCTTGCTTTACTCCCATGTCACGCAATCGTGTTAGTATTAGAGCTTCGACGTTATCCTCTAGCCCAATCTATACAGCGTTGATGATATCTTCTTTGTTTATGCTTCTTTCCACATGCGTTGGTGCATTAATTCTGTGCAAGGTCAAGTCTCAACCTTTCTACTGGTCTACCTCTCTGCTAGGTCAAGTCTCAACCTTTCTACTGGTCTACCTCTGTGCTAGGTCAAGTCTCAACCTTTCTACTGGTCTACCTCTGTGCTAGGTCAAGTCTCAGCCTTTCTACTGGTCTACCTCTCTGCTAGGTCGAGTCTCAACCTTTCTACTGGTCTACCTCTGTGCTAGGTCAAGTCTCAACCTTTCTACTGGTCTACCTCTGTGCTAGGTCAAGTCTCAACCTTTCTACTGGTCTACCTCTCTGCTAGGTCAAGTCTCAACCTTTCTACTGGTCTACCTCTGTGCTAGGTCAAGTCTCAACCTTTCTACTGGTCTACCTCTCTGCTAGGTCAAGTCTCAACCTTTCTACTGGTCTACCTCTGTGCTAGGTCAAGTCTCAACCTTTCTACTGGTCTACCTCTGTGCTAGGTCAAGTCTCAACCTTTCTACTGGTCTACCTCTGTGCTAGGTCAAGTCTCAACTTTTCTACTGGTCTACCTCTCAGCTAGGTCAAAGTCTCAACCTTTCTACTGGTCTACCTCTCAGGTAGGTCAAAGTCTCAACCTTTCTACTGGTCTACCTCTCTGCTAGGTAAAGGCTCAGCCTTTCTACTGGTCTACCTCTCTGCTACCGACCAACACATCATCTTTCTGCAGACCTAAACTTCTAGACCTGCTCACGGGTTGTGTCTTGATTTGTAGCCTTCCAGGAAACAGTACAGGTTTGTCTCATGGAGACAAGGCACCAGTTCTGCACCACGTACCTGCAGGCTGAACCAAGTCTCTTCCAGAGCCGCTGGACACAACACCAGACACAAGTGGCTCACACAGTCAACACGTCAGTCAGTCTGGTCATTGCAGTTCCAATTTCACGTCAAAAGGATTATTCTATTGTTGCTCCATTGCTCCATTGCTGTTCCAGAGAAAACTTCACTGAAGTATATCTCTGTCGCTTGTGGAAAACTAGCTGCAGTCTCGGCAAGGCCACTTTAACACAGATACACACACAAACACGTTTTAAATACATAAGGCAGTCGACATAAATGCCGCCACAAACAGTACGCAGCTAGAACTGCAGTTCAACGTTGATTACAACAGCAGTTACAGTAACTCAGCAACTGCAAACGCTATATTGCATGTGGCACACCTAATTATGTGACAACAGTCCACTGGTCGTCTTTGTTATGAATAGAAACTGTCTATAAAACCAGTGAGAATCACAGATATCAGCAGCTGTAACCAACAACATCCAGTAGTGACCCGAACCACTGAGAATCACTGATTTCAGTAACTAGCAACATCCAATACTGACACGAACCACTGAGAATCACAGATTTCAGTAACCAACAACATCCAATACTGACACGAACCACTGAGAATCACAGATTTCAGTATCCAACAACATCCAAGAGTGACGCAAACAGAACTAACATAATTCTCTTCCGCCACTAACTTATACATAGTCTGATAGTGTTTTTATAGGACCACCACACGGGGAACCGTCGGAAAACGAGGCTAGCCGGAACAGGAAGCAGGGAACTACAAGGCGGGACATAAATGGTTGAGATTGTAATATGTGTCCTGGACAAGAAATGACTGCAAGATAATCAAGACTAGGAGTTGTCTTTGGGAAGATTTCTCTCCCAGTGGGAACTCTCTGGCATGAATGGAATTCTCTGTAAAACTGGTTTGGGAAATAGGAGTCCCAGCCACACTGAAGTAGGACTATGTAATGATTTTCTGTCACCTTTCTCACTCGCCCGGTCTTGTTTACTCCAAAGGAAGGGTAGGACGGATAAACAGCGGGCAGTCTGTGATAGTCTGTTGTCTGATATAAAGATATAGACAACTTGTGATATGTTGGCCCCTATAGAGACCATGCGGCGTCCGTGGCTTAGACGTTGCGAGTCCGACTCGTAATTCCAGCGTACCGCGATTGAAACCCACTGCTGGCTGCGTGGATTTTTATCATGGTATGGGGTGTCGCAGGTCGACCCAGCCTAAAATGTGTACCAGGATGGCTGTCCTTCGGAGGTAAAGATGGCCGACGTAATGCTGACCACATTACCCACCCAGTGCGATTGGTCTGTAAAAATATGGGACGCTCTTCCCATATGCCCATGTCAAAAACAGCACGAGTCACATTAGTTAAAAGAAACCCTTTACATGTTTGACTGCCCCCTGTACGTGTTCAAGTAAATGCAGCTTTCTGTACAGGCGAGGCTTAGTGTCACTTTCTGTACAGGCGAGGCTTTAGGTCACTTTCTGTTCAGGCAAGGCTTAAAGTCACTTTCTGTTCAGGCGAGGTTTAAAGTCACTTTCTGTTCAAGCGAGGCTTAAGGTCACTTTCTGTAAAGGCGAGGCTTAAAGTCACTTTATGTACAGACGAGGCTTAGTGTCTCTTTCTGTACAGGCGAGGCTTCAAGTCACTTTCTGTTTAGGCGAGGCTTAAAGTCACTTTCTGTTCAGGCGAGGTTTAAAGTCACTTTCTGTTCAGGCGAGGCTTAAGGGCACTTTCTGTACAGGCGAGGCTTAAAGTCACTTTCTGTACAGGGGAGGCTTAAAGTCACTTTCTGTTCAGGCGAGAACTAAAGTCACTTTCTGTACAGGCGAGGCTTAAAGTCACTTTCTGTACATGTCTAACTAAAGATAACTTCTCTAGAAAATCTAGGAATTGAACCAAAGTCTACTCCTGCAGAAACTCTAAGAATTAACCTAAAAGCCACTGGTACAGACAACCCCGGGATTCAACTACAATTGTCTCCCAGTACAAGTTTAACTGGGGGGCCGCCGAGATGTAGCGGCTAAATGCTGGCCTGCGGATCTGAAGTTTGGCCATCAGGTTCGTCACTGATTTTATTTTTTCATTAAAAAAAAAAGACCTTGGCTCTCAAGTCGACCCAGTCGTAAATGTGTGCCAGGTAAAGTCCGGGGAGGTAAAGGCAGCCGGTGTGATGCTCACAACTTCGCCAACCAAGTTCCCATTGGTCTAAAAATATAGGTCTAGCCCTATGTGCCTAAAGGCAGGGGAAAAATGGTCATTGTACACACGTTACTGACAAGTTTAATGACCCACCGCTCTCTATTGTCATTGTACACACGTTACTGACAAGTTTAATGACCCACCGCTCTCTATTGTCATTGTACACACGTTACTGACAAGTTTAATGACCCACCGCTCTCTATTGTCATTGTACACACGTTACTGACAAGTTTAATGACCCACCGCTCTCTATTGTCATTGTACACACGTTACTGACAAGTTTAATGACCCACCGCTCTCTATTGTCATTGTACACACGTTACTGACAAGTTTAATGACCCACTGCTCTCTATACCTAATTAAACTGACACGTTTAAATGTACCTACAAGCACCCATAACGTCAAGGTGTCAATAACCGCGTCCATAAACCTATAAGCCACCATTATATCAAGGTGTCAACAACCACGCCCCATTAACCTATAAGCCACCATAACATCAAGGTGTCAACAACCACGCCCCATAAACCTATAAGCCACCATAACATCAAGGTGTCAATAACCACGCCCCATAAACCTATAAGCCACCATAACATCAAGGTGTCAATAACCGCGTCCATAAACCTATAAGCCACCATAACATCAAGGTGTCAATAACCGCGTCCATAAACCTATAATCCACTATAACATCAAGGTGTCAACAACCACGTCCATAAACCTATAAGCCACCATAACATCAAGGTGTCAATAACCGCGTCCATAAACCTATAAGCCACCATAACATCAAGGTGACAATAACCGCGTCCATAAACCTATAAGCCACCATAACATCAAGGTGTCAATAACCGCGTCCATAAACCTATAAGCCACCATAACATCAAGGTGACAATAACCGCGTCCATAAACCTATAAGCCACCATAACATCAAGGTGTCAATAACCGCGTCCATAAACCTATAAGCCACCATAACATGAAGGTGTCAACAACCGCGTCCATAAGCCTATTCATTCATTCAGTAGCATGTCCCTCGCGGAACCTCGCTGCCATAACAACCCTCCGGAAAACCTTCCTATCCTGAGCAAGATGTCCTGCGTCTGATACACCCATCTGGAGATCATCTGCCACATCCTGCACCCATCTTCTCCTTGGCCTTCCTCTTCCTCTCTTCCCAGGCATATACCCCTCCATTATTGTTCTCTCTAGACTTCCATGACGTTTCAAGTGACCAAAATATTTCAATTTTCTTTGTTTTATTGTCTTCAATATTCAGCTCTTGAAGTATGGATGCATTTGTTCTTTTCTTTACCCAAGATATTCTTAGAACCTGTCTGTAACATTTATATTCAAATGCATTTATGCGCTGTTCCGCTTGTTTAGTAAGTGTCCACGTCATACAGGCGTATGTTGCAATGGGAAAGATGCATGCTCTTAAAAATCTGACCTTTGTAATTCTATCTGTACAATTCCATAATTTATTCAGTCCATAAGCCTATAAGCCACCATAACGTCAAGGTGTCAATAACCACGCCCCATAAGCCTATAAGCCACCATAACGTCAAGGTGTCAATAACCACGTCCATAAACCTATAAGCCACCATAAGGTCAATGTCTAAATAACCGAGCCCATAAACCTATAAGCCACCATAACGTCAAGGTGTACATAACCGCATCCATAAACCTATAAGCCACTATAACATCAAGGTGTACATAACCGCACCCCATAAACCTATAAGCCACTATAACATCAAGGTGTAAATAACCGCACCCCATAAACCTACAAGACCCAAAAGCCACTCGTAAGTTTTGAACCGCGAGTCAACATGGCCTCCTGACAGACTCGACTGTCGCTGCTCTCAACTGTCAAACAAATGGGCCGCTTAGAATTCGAGCAGATAAATCTGTGTTCCATAAACAGATCCACGTGTGGGTTCCAAGTTCCATTGTTGGGGGGGGGGGGTAGACCCACTGGCCCTCAACACGCGAGTGGTGAAGAGCGATTAATTACGATTTTCTCCTTCGATGTCAGAGAACATCTGCTGGAGAAGCAAAAATACCACCAGCCTGCATACGAATAAGCCATATTTGTCGAACGAGTATGCACGCAAAACTTAATACACTGTCATACGACAGTAATGCCCTGTCTTTAATGAAGTTAGCACACATACTGTCACTGGCTTGTCTCAATGCCTGCTCGAGACGCCTACTACCAGGCAGGCCAAGGTGTGTCAACTGTTATCTGTTCGACAAGAAAGACAACAACACGGCCTGTTTGTCGATCCACAGTGGTGATCGGTGTGTCTTAGGTTTCTGGCTACAGACTTTTTTTAGCTCGCTTCTTTTCTAGCCAGATGTCACTTTAACTCTCTCATCGAACAGTTTATCTCTCTCATGGGACAGTGTATCTCTCTCATGGGACAGTTTATCTCTCTCATGGGACAGTTTATCTCTCTCTACATTTTCAAGAGTTTGGTTATTTATGGTCTCTGGTTGTTGGTTTGGTCTGCTTGTCATGATCTTAGTTTTCTTTGTATTTATTCTCAGTCCCACCATTTCTGCAGACTACACAGCGCACTGGACTCTTTAACTCGCTTATTGCACACTTTAACTCTCTCATTGGACACTTTACCTCACGTTTATTTGCGGATTTTAAACGCTTCTTCAAATGGAAAGAAAAGGTTAAATGTTGAGAATGACTGGAGGTTAACTTTAACGAAAACTCAACGGCAGATCTGAAAGCTTGTTACTTATTTAAAATTCCAATTTTTTTTTTTCACAACTATACTCGACGTATTTTTACTTGCCGTGTTCAAAAGCCTATTTTTAACATAAGGATCGCAGGTTAGTTAAAATATCGCCACGACTGCAACAATCTGGGGACCGCTGGCATATTTGAGCGAACGAACGAACAAACTTAAAAAACACATCAGCGATAGCAGGATTCAAACCCGCTCCTGTATAGTTAGTCGCGTTACATTTACAGCACGTTGCATAACCAACCCTAGCATTATTGTTGGTTGTCGTAGTTCCAATAGACAAATCTTAGGCTATCTAGTTTGCCACTACTTTCTAAATGGTCGAAGCCAACGCAAGACGGTCTGCTGTCAAATCGTCTATAGCAGTGATCGAACCCAGCACCACGGTAATACGAAGTGCGTTCGCAACGCCACAGACTCTGTAGCCCATTGGAAATAAACCCCACAACATAACTAGGACATGAACTTTTTGAGGGTGTGTGTGTGTGGGTGTGTGTGTGTGAGTTTGTGTGTGGGTGGGTGGATGGGTGTGTGTGTGCCTGCGTGTGCGTGCGTGTGGGTGGGTGGGTGTGTGTGAAGGGGAGACGGAGTGGTCTTCTATGCTCCCTGGGAAAGATTCTCCTGTCAAGTGGGCGCTGACATCTCCTGGGCAGCAGCATTTGGACACAACAACTGGACCCCGGTCAGAAACCAGCCATGTTATACTTGAGGTGGCCTGGGTATCGATGATAAACTCGCGTGAACGCGTGATCGGTGTTTTCTCCATCCTGTTGGGGACAAACTTAAACGTGGACACTGCCATGCTGTCCTTCATCACCAGGCTAGGGAACACCCCCCCCCCCCTTATTTTGGCCCCTGTGGTACACAGCCGCAACAATGGCGAATAGATCAAGTACAGACACTGCTCAGACAGGCTGGGTATACAGCCGCAACAATGGCGAATAGATCAAGTACAGACACTGCTCAGACAGGCCGGGTATACAGCCGCAACAATGGCGAATAGATCAAGTATAGACACTGCCCAGAAAGGCCGGGTACATAGCCGCAACAATGGCGAATAGATCAAGTACAGACACTGCTCAGACAGGCCGGGTAGTCAGCAGATTAGGCTGCATCCCTGAATGATAACAATTAAACTACCCAGGTTGAATGTAGCACACATCACAGGTGACTACAGCTACACTAACTGATGTAACACACTTGTAAACACCATTTAGGAGGAAACAGTTAAATACAGGCCAGCAACAGGTAGATAGTGATACAAGTGGCCAGATAACATCAAGAGTTGCACCAACAGCAGTCTCGGGAACGGTGCAACCAGCGCAGAAGACTTAGGATCTTGGATCTGTGTTGGAGACAGCTTTGACTGTAGATATCACTTGATCAGGTATCTTCTCCGCCATATAGGTTGCCTACAATGGATCTCCAACATGTTGTCTGATGTCTTGGTACTACACTCCTTTAGACTGCTGTTCGGTTATCTGGTAATATTGTTTTTCACTTGTATCGTTTTCTACCACTTGCTGTTTTATCCTCAGCTGTTCCCTCCAGTATAGTTTCTGAAAGAGTGTTATGTCTATTAATGTCGACGAAAAATTGTAATGTTCTCTTTTTAAAATCTACTTCTGCAACTGGCTTGTTATGCATAATCTATTCACTGAGGAGACGACATCTGACTGATTGATTGACACGTAAGTCGACGACTAGCTTTTGCCAGATGACACCTCACTGATTGATTGACACGTAAGTCAACGACTAGCTTTTGACAGATGACATCTCACTGATGGATTGACACGTAGGTCAAAGGCTAGCGTTTGCCAGATGACACCTCACTGATTGATTGACACGCAAGTCAAAGGCTAGCTTTTGTCAGATGACACCTCACTGATTGATTGATACGTAAGTCGATGACTAGCTTTTGTCAGATGACACCTCACTGAATGATTGACTCGTAAGTCGAAGGCTAGCTTTTGCCAGATGAAACCTCACTGATTGCTTGACACGTAAGTCGAAGGCTAGCTTTTGCCAGATAGCACCTCACTGATTGATTGACACGCAAATCGAATGCTAGCTTTTGCCAGATGGTACCTCACTGAATAATTGCCGAAGGCTAGCTTTTGCCAGATGACACCTCACTGATTGATTGACACGCAAGTCGAAGGCTAGCCTTTGCCAGATGACACCTCACTGATTGATTGACACGTAAGTCGAAGGCTAGCCTTTGCCAGATGGCACCTCACTGAATGACTGACACGTAAGTCGAAGGCTAGCTCTTGCCAGATGGCACCTCACTGAATGATTGACACGTAAGTCGAAGGCTAGCTTTTGCCAAATGGCACCTAACTGAATGATTGACACCTAAGTTGAAGGCTAGCTTTTGCCAGATTGCACCTCACTGAATGATTGACACGCAAGTCAAAGGCTAGCTTTTGTCAGATGACACCTCAGTGAATGATTGACTCGTTAGTCGAAGGCTAGCTTTTGCCAGATGACACCTCACTGAATGATTGACACGTAAGTCGAAGGCTAGCCTTTGTCAGATGGCACTTCACTGAATGATTGACACGAAAGTGGAAGGCTAGCTTTTGACAGATGACACCTGATTGATTGATTGACACGTAAGTCGAAGGGTAGACTTTGCCAGATGGCCCCTCACTGATTGATTGACACGTAAGTCGAAGGCTAGCCTTTGCCAGATGGCACCTAAGTGATTGATTATCACGTATGACGACGACTAGCTTGTGCCAGATGGTACCTCACTGACTAACCTCCGTTTGTCCTCTCGCTCTCTCTCTCTCTTTCTCTCTTCCCCCTCTATGTGTGTGTGTGTGTGCCGACACAGAAAGAGAGACAGAACCTCCTAGCAATGCTCCAAAACATGACAATAAGACATAACGAACAGCTTTACAGCGAGAACAAACAACATAGATACTCACATAACACATCCGGTCCTAAGTTATTCTTCAGCGTGCATTTCAAATGTGTTTTTGTCACCGTGACGTCACACTGCCGACCTCGCTTTGTAAATGATCCCTTCATATCTGCAACAGTCTCCCCTGCGAAAACTGCCTCAATCGTAGGCGCAAATGCCGCTTCAACCTCCCTGACAATCAGTATGATGGAAATGTCTCAACTTTCGGTCTGTTTTAGACAAAGGCCAACCCAGGAGAAGCTGATATTCGGACCACTTGTTGCGAAGACACCGCTGTCTAGATATGAAATTCTTGAACTCAAATTCTGGCGATCCAGATGGTAGGACCGTAATACGTAGTCACTAGAAATTGAGGCTTAGTCACGTTTCGTCGTTCTCGCCTGGTATTTTTTTTTTTTTTTACATGCTTCACTTTAACTAAGAATTATATTCCTGCAATGTTTGGTAATCTAATATAGGGTAATGACGATATTTAGAGGGAAAATGTGTTGGGAAATTAAACTTCAGAAATATTTTTAAAACTTAAACAGATGGAACCAGTTATGCAGCAGCCAAGGAGAATTGGCGTGTTGATGTTGAAAACAGTTTCCTTGAGGTGAAATCTAGATAGGTTTTAAAGTTGTATAAGACTTTGTGTCAAAAAGCACCAACCACCTTAGTGGTTTTAAAGATTTGGAGATGTATGATGATAAAATTGGCTGTTTTATCCAGTAATTCTAATTTTCATGAGTACAGGAAAATTTCCATTCTGATGACCCAAATTTCAAAATGCAATGGACATGTATATCTAGTCCAATGAGGCAAGTACAGTTATTTTATTGTGGCAGTTTGGCAAATTCGGACAGTAAAACGACTCCAACCTGGCAAGACGGTGTAGATTTGGTGCAAAATGGCAAGTACGATTTTGTCCACCATACAAAGTCCACTTATTAAAAAAACTGGAAAGTGGGATCAGTACAATGTGCTAGCTAAAGGTGGTTTCACGAGAAAACAATGAGGTATAGTTGGTCTACTGTGGCCGACTGTGGTCAGTCTGTTTCACCCAAAGTGGTGAGTATAATTAGTCCCATGTGGCAGACGAAACCTGAGAGGTATAAAGAAATGAGGAGGTATATTTACTTTAATTTTAAATGTAAATTGAGTCTAGCTCTGAAGATCAAAATTCAGCCACAAAACAGGCAGGACATAACAATGAAAGCCTCAACTTCATACAGAAAGTATGGTCGTTTTTTTTAGATAGTTGGAGCCACACACTAGTCGTTTAGTGGCCTTTATTTAGCTGCTCGAAGCCACACACTAAATGGTACAGTAGCCTTGTTTGTAGTTGTCCGTAGCCACACACTAAATGGTACAGTAGCCTTGTTTGTAGTTGTCCGTAGCCACACACTAAATGGTACAGTAGCCTTGTTTGTAGTTGTCCGTAGCCACACACTAAACAGCACAGTAGCCTTGTTTGTAGTTGTCCGTAGCCACACACTAAATGGTACAGTAGCCTTGTTTGTAGTTGTCCGTAGCCACACACTAAATGGTACAGTAGCCTTGTTTGTAGTTGTCCGTAGCCACAAACTAAACAGCACAGTAGCCTTGTTTGTAGTTGTCCGTAGCCACACACTAAATGGTACAGTAGCCTTGTTTGTAGTTGTCCGTAGCCACACACTAAACAGCACAGTAGCCTTGTTTGTAGTTGTCCGTAGCCACACACTAAATGGTACAGTAGCCTTGTTTGTAGTTGTCCGTAGCCACACACTAAATGCTACAGTAGCCTTGTTTGTAGTTGTCCGTAGCCACACACTAAATGGTACAGTAGCCTTGTTTGTAGTTGTCCGTAGCCACACACTAAACAGCACAGTAGCCTTGTTTGTAGTTGTCCGTAGCCAGACACTAAATGCTACAGTAGCCTTGTTTGTAGTTGTCCGTAGCCACACACTAAACAGCACAGTAGCCTTGTTTGTAGTTGTCCGTAGCCAGACACAAGCTGTAGGGTTAGTTGTTTAATAACTTGACACTAGATGATAGTAACTCGCAAGAGCCATATAGGTTTCCACACACTTATCGTGTAGTAGCTACACAACAGACGTATATCAGCCTGCCACTGACCCTAACTGACCCTACTCTGATTGTCCAGTAGCTGATGACCTGTGGTCAAATAGTCACAGACTAATGTTGAGTAGACGTACAATATCAGTATAGGTGAACGTTCTTCACACCACGCCCCGAGTAATGGCTTTTCCAAATACAACTACTACTAGTTCTAGGTGTGAAGATAATCGAGTCCCCTCAGGGTAACACAACAAAAACACAAACAGTTCGAGTTGAAATCTGAAGACACAAAATATCCACCCCTACTTCTGAAATGAATATTTATAAAGTTTAGAAAGCTATTTACCCAAACTATATCCTCGGATTTTCAGAAAAATTCCAGACGAAGCCGGCACGTTAAATTCCTATCTCTGCCGATTCCGGTGTTTTTGAAAACAGAAACGTGTTCTACAACCACCGGTTTTCCAAATGAAGTCGCCCAAAGTTCAAATGTTGGTCCCTATTTGAACAGTGCTGGGATCTCTCTCACTGTAGAAGCTACCGTCCGTCTCCGCTGACTGAAGTTCGTGTCCCGCTATCTGTTTACCTCATACCAAGCGGAACGCCGTAACCTCACTACGCCCGAGCCCAGCCAATCGGCGGCGGGTTTCCCTGAAGCCAGCAGTGTGACGTCACGAGGAAGCGAATGGCGCGCAGAGACTGATTGGGCCAACACGCAGAGGAATGTGTGGAATTCTCTTTCACCTTCCTCGTCACTAGCCGTACCGCGGCGGCTTTCTTGCAGTTCATGTTTTTTGTTCTCGCTTCATTGACTAAAGGGAATGAACACTGTTTCACACCAGTGGGGGGACCGGGGATTATATATAATTGTAAACCTACAGGCACGCAGAGGTGATCAGCCTAGAAATGTGTGATAGGTTTTGTAACGACTAGGGAAGGCCGTTATCAGGTAGGTTAGCCGGCTCCATTGCCGACCATTAGGGGGTTCAATGTTTATTGTGTGTCCAGGCACGTGTGGCACTGAATCTCGGAATGACAGTAAACAAATTAAGAAGAGTTTGGAGGCAACTGAGATGTAGTTCTTGAGAAGAAAGTTGAGAATACCTTGGACCGCCAGAATAACTAACATTGAATGCCTGGAAATGACTAATGAAAGTAGAAAATTATATGCAACCATGAGAAGGAAACAAACTTAATTCTTTGGTCATGTGATGAGAAAAGGAGCACAGGGCAATATCATGAAGTCTGGAAAGATCACAGGTAGAAGAGGCAGAGGCAGACCAGGAGAAATGATGGTGGATGGCTTCAGACAGTGGCATGGAGGAATATCATCATTAGAATTGATCCACAACACTAAACAAAGACTGAGATCTGTGGTGACACATCAAGACCTACACCAGTTGGTAAGGAACTTGATGATGATGGTGAGACATGTGGTAATTACTGTGTGGGTCCCAAACATTTGTCAAAGGCGCTCACACAACTAAAACATCGGGAGGGGGGACAGTGGGAGAGGGGACAGTGGGAAGGGGGGGGGGGCAGTGGAAAGGGAACAGTGGGAGGGGGGACAGTGGGAAGGGAACAGTGGGAGGGGGAACAGTGGGAAGGGAACAGTGAGAGGGGGGACAGTGGGAAGGGAACAGTGGGAGGGGGGACAGTGGAAGTGGGGACAGTGGGAGAGGAACAGTGGGAGGGATGGAGGCCTGGGCCCCTTAAATTATTTATTTTTCAGGGGGAGGGGAGGGGGGAGGAGTTCTGAGTCTTAAGCTTCCCATAAGTGCCTTCATCAACAGACAACAATAAGAAAGAAAATTAAACAACAGAAAGAAGAAACTGAGACCGAAGCAAGTACGGGAAAGCAGTCATCCGTTAGTGGCACTTCTTCGGACTTCAAGAGTCTGTCAGTGCCGGTGATCAATGTTCGGATGTCGGCAGTTCAAATAACAACACTATAAGATATGAGTTAATGGCAGAATATTGGTAAAGTGGGTCAATGAAACAACTGGCTGGGTCGCCGGGAGTTGGGCGTGTAGAGCAAGGACGTTTAGTGCCAACCCTCGCCGTGTGGGTTCCGGATCTTGTTGCGAAAACACGAACAGACCCGCTAACCCCCTTAACAAGCGTGTTGTAGGAGTCAACTAATTGGGCGTTTCCTTCAATGTCGCAGTGCAACTGCCAGAGAGGCAAGGAACCAAATGTGTACAGACAAATATGCTAATTCTAAAAACCAGATCTACACGCAATACTCAGCTTTGGGAAGAATGCTTAAGTACAGAGATGGCCAAACACCCAGAACTTTCCGTCGGAGACGACAGCCTATAAAACGTGAAGATCTATTTCAGGTCATGACAACACACACTGTCTCAGACTACTAGATATATTTCAGGTCATGACAACACACACTGTCTCAGACTACCAGATATATTTCAGGTCATGACAACACACATTGTCTCAGACTACCAGATATATTTCAGGTCATGACAACACACACTGTCTCAGGCTACCAGATATATTTCAGGTTATGACAACACACACTGTCTCAGACTACTAGATATATTTCAGGTCATGACAACACACACTGTCTCAGGCTACCAGATATATTTCAGGTCATGACAACACACACTGTCTCAGGCTACCAGATGTATTTCAGGTTATGACAACACACACTGTCTCAGACTAACAGATATATTTCAGGTCATGACAATATATTTCAGGTCATGACAACACACACTGTCTCAGACTACCAGATATATTTCAGGTCATGACAACACACACTGTCTCAGACTAACAGATATATTTCAGGTCATGACAACACACACTGTCTCAGACTACTAGATATATTTCAGGTCATGACAACGCACACTGTCTCAGACTACTAGATATATTTCAGGTCATGACAACACACACTGTCTCAGACTACTAGATATAGTTCAGGTCATGACAACACACACTGTCTCAGACTAACAGATATATTTCAGGTCATGACAATATATTTCAGGTCATGACAACACACACTGTCTCAGACTACCAGATATATTTCAGGTCATGACAACACACACTGTCTCAGACTAACAGATATATTTCAGGTCATGACAACACACACTGTCTCAGACTACTAGATATATTTCAGGTCATGACAACACACACTGTCTCAGACTACAATATATATTACAGGTCATGACAACACACACTGTCTCAGACTACTAGATATAGTTCAGGTCATGACAACACACACTGTCTCAGACTAGCAGATATATTTCAGGTCATGACAACACACATTGTCTCAGACTACTAGATATAGTTCAGGTCATGACAACACACACTGTCTCAGACTAGCAGATATATTTCAGGTCATGACAACACACATTGTCTCAGACTACTAGATATAGTTCAGGTCATGACAACACACACTGTCTCAGACTAGCAGATATATTTCAGGTCATGACAATATATTTCAGGTCATGACAACACACACTGTCTCAGACTACTAGATATATTTCAGGTCATGACAACACACACTGTCTCAGACTACTACCAGATATATTTCAGGTCATGACAACACACACTGTCTCAGGCTACCAGATATATTTCAGGTCATGACAACACACAATGTCTCAGACTACCAGATATATTTCAGGTCATGACAACACACACTGTCTGAAACTACTGGATATAGTTCAGGTCATGACAACACACACTGTCTCAGACTACTATATATATTACAGGTCATGACAACACACACTGTCTCAGACTACTAGATATATTTCAGGTAATGAACACACACACTGTCTCAGACTACTACCAGATATATTTCAGGTCATGACAACACACACTGTCTCAGGCTACCAGATATATTTCAGGTCATGACAACACACAATGTCTCAGACTACCAGATATATTTCAGGTCATGACAACACACACTGTCTCAAACTACTGGATATAGTTCAGGTCATGACAACACACACTGTCTCAGACTAGCAGATATATTTCAGGTCAGGACAACACACACTGTCTCAGACTAGCAGATATATTTCAGGTCATGACAACACACACTGTCTCAGACTAGCAGATATATTTCAGGTTATGACAACACACACTGTCTCAGACTAGCAGATATATTTCAGGTCATGACAACACACACTGTCTCAGACTACCAGATATATTTCAGGTCATGACAACACACACTGTCTCAAACTACTAGATATAGTTCAGGTCATGACAACACACACTGTCTCAGACTAGCAGATATATTTCAGGTTATGACAACACACACTGTTTCAGACTACCAGATATATTTCAGGTCATGACAACACACACTGTCTCAGACTAACAGATATATTTCAGGTCATGACAACACACACTGTCTCAAACTACTGGATATAGTTCAGGTCATGACAACACACATTGTCTCAGACTACTAGATATAGTTCAGGTCATGACAACACACACTGTCTCAGACTAGCAGATATATTTCAGGTCATGACAACACACACTGTCTCAGACTAGCAGATATATTTTAGGTCATGACAACACACACTGTCTCAGACTAGCAGATATATTTTAGGTCATGACAACACACACTGTCTCAGACTAGCAGATATATTTCAGGTCATGACAACACACACTGTCTCAGACTAGCAGATATATTTCAGGTCATGACAACACACACTGTCTTAGACTAGCAGAACTTTTTTAGGTCAGGTGAGCAGAAACAGACGAGGCACGAAGGTCAAGGTTGATCGGCCACTGACTTTCTTCTTCAGCAAATCGTTTAGTGAACCTGAAACATTTCACTTGGCTTAGTAATTACCCCACTCACACGTGAGACATGGCAAACATACATACTGACATATGCGACAGTCGAGAGTGGTGGCGGGACAGACAGACGGATGAATGGACAGACGGATAGACGGGCGGATGGAAGGACAGACCTAGTAGGGATTGAGTATTCTTCAGTTTGATTTAAACATATAATCACGTGCTGAGTGAGTGTTTGTTGATTTTGTATGTGTTGTTGTTGTTGAAGTCTTGCGTGTATGGGCATGTTCATATGTATGTGCGTGTGTCGCGTACGTATGTTTGTATGTGAGTTTAGATGTGCGAAATGTGTGTGTGTGTGCGCGCGCGCAACGACTGGTAACGCCCATTGGCCGCCAAATCCACGCAACCAGACTTCCCTGTTTGATACATTATTCATACTGAAATAATAAGGACTCTGTAACGATGATGATGAAACCACAAATGACGTGCAAATTAACATGTTGATAACAATAGGTATCCATCTTGTCAATTTTTTTTTTTTTTCTTTTTGTGTTTGATAATAAGTATGTAATCATCGATGAGCAAGTTGCAATTTAACGACACACATGATGATAATAGCTGACAGTCGTGAATATTGCAATGATAATTTCGATAATAAAACATCGTGACATGACGTTGTACTGGTAATAAGTTTTAATGAAGACACAAAACATGGAAATTATGCATGACAGAATGAAAAAAGATGTAAATAAGAATTGGAAACTCATAATTTCGTTGCCAAGTCACTTCCTGAAAACTCGGGCATTTAATAAACTTCTTTTCGCGTCGTCAGTTTGAATTTTCTTCTTGAAAAAAAAAAAAATAACACATAAAGAACTAAGAAAAAAAATTGTTTTAAAATGGCTTTTAATTCAAATTCCCACGAGAAAATTATGCATTTCGCAATTTCACAAATGAAGTTTTATTTTTATTTTTAGGATTGAGTAATTCGCAGCAAATTGTAATCATTAGCCGGCTTTGTCATGTCGTATTTTCTAGGAATCCATCAGACATTGGTCGCCACAATCTCACTTGCATTAGGAAAAGATCAAGTGTTGTTGGCCGAAGTCTTCACTCGCCGTCAGCAAGCAAAATTAAATCACATTTTTAAGAGCAATAATTTTGTTGAATGGCGTGACCTAGTTTTGAGTCATGGTTGGAAGCGAGCAAGTGGTTCAGATGGCAAATTATTGATTGCTCATAGATGCTGTCTCCTTGGCCCAGATATGAGTAACCGGCCTGACAATGTACCGATCATAGGCGCTCAGAGGAGGGTCTTCACAACACAATAGTGTGTTCACTAACTATTCCTTTCATCTTTATGCTGACTTCTCCTCCTCCTCACCTCCTCATCTCCTCATTGTCTTCCCAATTCCTTGACTTCTTTCCCTCATCCCTCTACTTATCTAAGGTTTTTTATTTTATTTTTGGTTCTCTCTCCTATTTCTACCACCACGACAAGTACTGCTACTACAACTAATGTTACTACTACTAGTAATGCCGCAGCCGCTGCTGTTGTGCTGTTACTTCGACTACTCTTACTAGAATTGCTGCCGCTGCTGCTGCTAATGCTGGTACTATTTATTCATATTCGTCTTCTCCTGTCGCCTCCCCATCATATTTTCTTCCCCTCTTCCTCTTTGTTCGCCTTTTTCTTCCCTTTGCTACTCCATATGCCTTTCTTCTTCTTCTTCTTCTTCTTCTTCTTCTTCTTCTTCTTCTTCTTCTTCTTCTTCTTCTTCTTGTCCTTCTTCTGCATTATTATTGATATTATTATTATTATTATTATTATTATTATTATTATTATTATTATTATTATTATTATTATTATCCTCATCATGATTATTCCCCTAGCCAGCTCTGCTACCAGGCTGGTTCTGTGGAAGAGGTTCTCACGAGAAACTCCACCGATGTGTTAACTGCTGGCCACTGGCAGACAACGGGAGGAGTTAATGATGATCCTCACATTCAGCAGGGAGAGTTAATGATGATCCAGCTAAGCTGGGATAATGTGCTCTGCTCTCTGTACAGAGGGCAATCACGAGGCCCATGTCCGGGGCGGTGTCTGGTTCACACACCTCAAGCCAAGTGGTGGAGAAACAAGGGGGTTGGATGGGTGACAATAGTAGATGGGATATACTGCTGAAAAAGTCTGACAGAATGTTAGAACCCAGAGAGGCAGAGACAAGGACATACAGTGACAGACACAAACGAAGACACAGAAACAGAGACAAGGAGAGTCAGAGACAGAAAGAGAGTGACAGGCACAAAAGGAGACACACAGAGGCAGCACGTGTGGCAAAGAGAATGACAGGCACAAAAGGAGACACACAGAGGCAGCACGTGTGGCAAAGAGAGTGACATGCACAAAAGGAGACACACAGAGGCAGCACGTGTGGCAGAGAGAGTGACAGGCACAAAAGGAGACACACAGAGGCAGCACGTGTGGCAAAGAGAGTGACAGGCACAAAAGGAGACACACAGAGGCAGCACGTGTGGCAGAGAGAGTGACAGGCACAGAAGGAGACACACAGAGGCAGCACGTGTGGCAAAGAGAGTGACAGGCACAAAAGGAGACACACAGAGGCAGCACATGTGGCAAAGAGAGTGACAGGCACAAAAGGAGACACACAAAGGCAGCACGTGTGGCAGAGAGAGTGACAGGCACAAAAGGAGACACACAGAGGCAGCACGTGTGGCAAAGAGAGTGACAGGCACAAAAGGAGACACACAGAGGCAGCACGTGTGGCAAAGAGAGTGTCGGAAAGGGCTAGTAAGCGACATTGGGAACATAACATAGAGAGAGTGCACATACACAAACATACATACACATACACACATACATACACACACATACATACACATATACATACACACATACATACACACACATACATACACACACATATATACACACACATACACACACATACATACACACACAGACCAGAAGAATGACCGACAGATAGACATACATTTAGAAGGACAGGCAAGAAGGCAGTCATACAGACATACAAACGGGCAGATAGGCAGACAGACGGGAGGGACATACAGGCCGACATATACACAGACAGAGACATAGAGTGTGACAGATGGAAAATGAGAGATAAGGAGAGCCTTAGACAGAGAGAGAGAAAGAAAGATGTGAAAGAGAGACATGCAGACCGACAAACAGAGACAGTGAAAGACATGGACAGAAACAAGGAGATTGGCAGACAAAAACAGAGCGAGAGAGAGAGAGGGGGTGAGATAGAGAGCGCGCCGGTCAGACAGACAATTTATTCAGATACCTGTGCCCCATGATGCCAGGTACTGTGGTCTACACCTGCCTCTCTACCCCATCACAAACGTCGCTGGTTGGACGCCGACTCCAGCCTTGCCTCCATGCAGGCGTACCTGAAGCCACCAGCCCTCATTTAAGCGAGAACAAGGAACAGACGGGGCATGTGCTGGTTTCCACTTCCACAACCGGAGATTTCCGCCCTGCCACTGGCCTGCCTATCCATCACCGTGTCACTCTGTTGTCCCTATTTACGACAGCCGCAGACTTGTCTGTTGTCGCAAAATTGTCCCGACACCTACGTGGATGTCATGTGACATCATTCTGACGTTGGGAATGATCGGCCTTCCCGGAAGCACGTGACCGTTGGAGTGGCTGACTAAGCACGACATTAAATGGACCGTTAGGCGATGTCTGTTACCTGGCGCCTGGAGCAAAGACCGAATTAAAAGACATTAACTTAAAACGCAGGTTGCAAACGCAACTAAGAAGAGGTTGTTTTCTTGAAGGTTGGCCACACCATTTTACAGAAACCTTTAGGAGTAAATGCACAAACTACGAGAGATTTGACAACGAAGACACGAACAGTTGACTGCACAATTTAGTTCCTAAAATAATTTATTCTTTGTGGTCATGTGCCTACTACAGTCGCGATTACATAAGACGACCTGAAAAATATACATAAATATTTTCAACGGAAACACAAAAATCGCATTTGTGACGGTCTGTTTTAATAGGGTAAACACAAGTTCACAACCATGTCTTTTTGTGTACACAAACCTGAAGGAGCATGGTTGAAGCTACCTACGATTTATCATCATTGTCTTCATCGTCATCATGTTGTGCATGTATGCCATCTCCGCCTCCCCCTCATGATGTGCCACAACTACCCACCGTCTTAGTTTTCTGTGGGCCGGCGTTATGCTGACCACATGACCTACTTAGTGCCGACTGGTCTATACAAAAATGGGATGCTCTTCTCATGTGCCCGATGAGCCTGAGGTGTGAAAAGGGATCTTTACTGTTTTTATGTTTAATTTAAGTTTTCTGTAACCGTGGATAAAAACATGCCCAGACTGGATTCATTCCATTTGAAAACATTCGATTGTTCCGTGTGTGCAAAGGTTTGAAATGTTCTGTCCTAAAAAAATTAATCCCCCCCCCCCCCCCCCCCCCCAAAAAAAAGAGACATAGATAACCAAAATAAGAAGAACTCCAATGGGAGCATGTACAGCAGAAGTCCACCGGTCATCGATAGAGATCCTTCCTCGACAATTGTTTCGGCCTATTGCTTCCCTAACCAATCTCGGAAGGAGGGCCAACCTGGGTCATGAAGCCAGGCCCCGATCTTCCCTTGCTGAATCGATAGGGACAAGACAATATGGTGACTTAACAGGTGCTGTGAGATTTGGTGTTGTATTGTGCGAGAAAGCCGAAAGGAGACTGGATAGCGGATCTGTCTCCGTTCACTAAGGAAAGTCTACGGAGGCTTCTCTAGGAACGTAAGAACTGAGACGGAATGGATTAATGTGACGTAGAGGACAGACGGACGGACGGACGGCTTCAGGTACCAGCTTGGTTTGTGTCTCCTTCACGGGTAGAAATACCGTGGTTCAGTGGGCAAACTGTTTGCCTCGCGCTTTCACCGACTGCATTAATGAGTGCCGTTTCTAGGGAGATTCGTCGGGACTGCCACTAGAGCTTCAGAGTTTGCGGTTTATGCGACTTTCTCGAAAGGCTGCTAACCATTTTTTGCACACAAACACACACATAAACACAGACCGAAAGAAAGCGAGACGGAGAGAGAGAGGGGATGAATCCCAATCAGTTAATTCAATTGTCTTGATTGTAATCGTTTAACGAGCGACTGAAGTCAGAAAGAGAAAAACAGAAGAGACTCAAACACACATAAAGTGTCTATGAGCAACAACAGGATGACGTATTCGCTGTGTGTGGTGCCACTGTGAGGGGAGGAACACTGATACATGCTGTGTGTGGTGCAACTGTGAGGGGATGAACACTGATACATGTTGTGTAGGGTGCCACTGTGAGGGGAGAAACACTGATACATGTTGTGTGTGGTGCCACTGTGAGGGCAGAAACACTGATACATGTTGTGTGTGGTGCCACTGTGAGGGCAGAACCACTGATACATGTTGTGTGTGGTGCCACTGTGAGGGAAGAAACATTGATACATGCTGTGTGTGGTGCCACTGTGACGGGAGAAACACTGTTACATGCTGTGTGTGATGCCACTGTGGGGGGAGAAACACTGTTACATACTGTGTGTGATGCCACTGTGGGGGGAGAAACACTGTTACATGCTGTGTGCGGTGCCACTGTGCGGGGAGAAACACTGATACATGCTGTGTGTGGTGCCACTGTGACGGGAGAAACACTGTTACATGCTGTGTATGATGCCACTGTGAGGGGAGAAACATTGTTACATGCTGTGTTTGGTGCCACTGTGAGGGGAGAAACACTGATACATGCTGTGTGTGGTGCCACTGTGACGGGAGAAACACTGTTACATGCTGTGTGTGATGCCACTGTGAGGGGAGAAACATTGTTAAATGCTGTGTTTGGTGCCACTGTGAGGGGAGAAACACTGATACATGCTGTGTGTGGTGCCACTGTGACGGGAGAAACACTGTTACATGCTGTGTGTGGTGCCACTGTGAGGGAAGAAATACTAATACGTGTTGTGTGTGGTGCCACTGTGAGGGAAGAAACAGTGATACATGCTGTACATCTGGAAATATGTTTATGAATTTAGACAGAGGAAGCCAACGCCTGACAGCCACGTCACATGGCACAGAAAGATGACAACACACGCGCCCTAACCCACACACGCGACCTGACCCACACACGCGACCTGACTCACACACGCGACCTGACCCACACACGTGACCTGACCCACACACGCGTCCTGGCCCATACACGCGACCTGACCCACACAAACTGCAGGTTATAGCAGGCTGGTCTAGCCGGTACGAGTTCCCTAAGTATAACTCATTTAGAGATTGAACCAGGTAACAAAAATCTGCCGTTTAGACTGAGATATGATGTTATGGTATGGTCAACCTTGAGGTATCAGCCTGGAGAGGGTAAACTGATTGATCCATTTAGCCAGCAGAGGAAAACACAGCATGCTGATCAGCGCAAATTATGCAAAAGCAAGGCCAAAACGGTCGACAAGGCGCTTGATGCTGATTAATGAAATGTTCACTGGAAGTATAACCCGGAAATAGGAAAGCCCTATGTCATTTCCGGGTCAAGGACTTATCTCCCTTTTTAAAGTAGAAAAAAGTGAGCAACATCCGGGTGGGAGACGAGGAAGCGGCATAAAGACAGGATATAAATCAGGCAAATAAAAGGACAGGTATATGTTGTAGATTAGTATATGGTGTGCTTCTCGTCCTGAAGGCAAGCGGCAGGTCTTTCTTTGCGTTCTAGGTCACAAGCTCATCTGATGCGACGCGAGTTGTTCTCATTGTTGTCTTTCCTTCAAACATTCTTCTTCTTGTCATGACATATATATCTATCTATCCAGGGGTGGGGGTGTTCGTGTAGTACTGTAGTTCTTGATCCGCCTTCTGGTCCAGTATTTCCTACTTCAAGATCTATTGAGAGGGAAAGGGTTCATTCCTTCGCCTTTACCTCGTTTGTTGTACCATCCAGTTTCCCGCTGGGGGTTGGGACCCCAACCTTCAACTGGATTGCTAGGAAGAACAGGGTCCACCAAGTGAAGGTGAGGTAGGCTTGAGCAAGAGAGGCTAATAGACACTAAGAGTCTTGTATTGCGCATCATTGCCCCCCCCCCCCCACCCCGTTCCACTCTTCAAGATAATTCTCAGGAAATTGTGTCTGATACCCGACATAGAGACGGGCGGACATACAGACGGACGGACAGTAAGACAAACATGTAGGTAGCCAGGTAGACAGAAGGAAATACAGAGGGTGAAATGAGAAAAAGACATAAATTTGATGGAGAGAAGGAGGAAATTATAGAGTAACATGTGAACATTTAAAAAGAGATAAAATGCTAAAAGTCTTGGACGGCTAACCAGGACAAGAAATGCCTACAGAAGCCGGATGTCTCGGCCGAACCACAAACATATCACAGCCATGCTGTAATGGGGCACAACACATTTACGTCTTCGGGTAAACGCAGAAAAAAAAAGAAGAAATGCTGGGGGAAAAAAAAATTATCAACGTTGTGAAATCACCGAACAGTACTGAAAAGTTATTTCGTGAGATTCACGATATTTTTTGCGAGATACAGCTAGACTTCAGCCATTACACTGTTGCTATAGAGACGACGTAACCAACTTTTGGTCGGAGCAATCAACGCGGATGCTACATCAATATTATTTCAAATCGCGTACACAGCTGAATGCAGCAACAACATTTTCAGTAAGAAAAAAAAAATTGTTCTAAAAAAAAAAAAAATATCATTCAACAAATAAATCATACAGATATAGCAATGAAATTAAAAACAGTTTCAAACAGGAAGTGATGAAAACCAAACAAGAAGGCAGGAAGTGGTGAATTCCAAAAAGGCGGTGGAAATTGCTGTTGGGTAAAAACCAAATTTCCGTTTTGTAGATGAGAGCAGTTGCGGAGAGTTGAGAGTTTCACCAAAACATCCCCAGGTCGGAACACGAACGAAACAGTTTGAGCAAAGTTTCAGAATACTGAATATGATGGATGACATACAGAAGTTTGTAGATTGATGTCGAATCTCTATCGGCGAAGTCTTGCAGCTCCACAGTTGTGTCCCCGCTAAATGACATCTTCATGATCCGCCATATAGCCCTCACACAAGATTCCCCACTGCTTGCTCTAAATTTGTGTGGATTTCTGCAACATTAAAGTGTGTTTTCTAACTATTGTTGATTGTTTGGCTACTTTATAGTTAGACACAGCGTCTGGTCCCTGGTGATGTCAACCTCCCTGGCAGTTTCCGGCAAACTTATATCAATGAGGTCCTGTCACGGTGACCCTGCTTCAGTTGTTTGTTTCTTTGCTCACAGTGCTGCACCAAACGGTGCGTCTCAGGGTTATCTCACACGTGGTGGTTACAGTCCAGCTGTTTACCGTATTGTATGTAAAGGGGAGAAATCCTGGAAAGTAAAGGCAGTCGGTGTTATACTAGCCACATCTACCTCGAAATCTGATCGCATATGGTGCTGGCGCCATATTCCACTACTTATCGGGGGGGGGGGGGAGTGAGAGGATGTCACCTATGCTCAACTTACTTATGGAAGGGTGGGGGGGGGTGAAATTACACAAAAATTGAAATTATGTGATAGCTTGTAATCTTGATGGGGTACAGAGCAAAGGGACGACAAAGAGAAAAATACGTGGACTGCATGACCACATGCCATAATCGACACAGGAGCATAGACCTGATTGTTCAGAAATGATATTTTTAGAGTCTGGCCTGTTCTGATGTCACATATTACAGCTGGGTTCTAGAAACATCTGCAATACTTCTCTGAGACAACACATAGTCCAGTCACGTAGCACTGGGGTTCCAAGTTTACACAGCTGCGACAACAACAACAACAGCAGCAACACCAACAAACAACAACAACAACCATCACGACCGTTCACTCCGCCCCAGACAGACAGACATAGCCCCTGATTACAAACAGACTGCACTCGTTACAGACAGACTTCTCTCCCCTGGCTGCACACATCTGCCTAAGTGGATTCAATTTTCCCTTGATCATGTCATTATTTCCATCATCTGATAACATCTAATAGATCGTATGCTCTCTACCCAAGAGCATCATGTATACATGATTAGAACCACATAACGATTAAGCTGGCATCTCGGAGATCTAACTTCCAACCACGCAGTCATTAGCGGTCACTAGGACAATCCCATTGCAGTTCTGCGCATGACTGATTGCAGTATTAATTGTGATCGCTGCAGTTACAGGGGAGTGTCTTACAGGTCAAAGCATCTCGGATAACTGAGGTATGCACACGACAGGATGACATTGACAAAGTGAATTCGGACGGTACAATCGGGTCTCAACCAAAAATGTATGGTTTGTGAAAGGGAGAAACCTAATGCAGAAAGCAAACAATTCCAGCAGACAGACAAAGGCAATAGTTTATATATGGAATAAAGCAAAATAACACACCAAATATGAGATATTGACACATTGTCGTCGTAGTAGTATTAGTAGTAGAAGTAGTTGTTGTAATAGTAGTAATAATAGGAGCATTAGAAGCAGTAAGATCAGCAGTTGTAGTAGCAGTAATGGTACCTGTATTAGTAGCAGTAATTGCAGCAGTAGCAGTAGTAGTAATGGTAGCAACAGTAGTAGCAGTATTAATAGCAATAGAGGTAGCAGTAATAGCACCAATAGTGGTAGTGTAGTAGAAGTAGTTGTTGTTGTTGTAGCAACTGCAGCGGCAGTAATTTTAGCAGTAATAGCAGCAGTAGTAGTAGTAGTCGCAGTAATAGTAGTAGTAATAGAAGCACTAATAGCAGCAGTAGTAGTAGCATTAATGGCAGTAGTAGTATTAGCAGTAGTAGTAGTAGTATTAGTAGTAGTAGTAGTAGTAGTAGTAGTAGTATTAGTAGGAGTAGTAGTAGTAGTAGTAGTAGTAGTAGTATTAGTAGTAGTAGTAATAGTTGTTCTTGTTGTTGAAGTTGTAGTAGAGGTAGTAGTAGTAGTAGTAGCAGCATTAATTGTAGCAGTAATAGTAGCACTGAAAACAGCCGTAGTAGTAGCAGTAATAGTAGTAGTAGATTACTAGTTGTGGTAGTAGACATGGAAGTAGTAGTAGTAGCAATACTGGTAGCAGTAGAAGTAGCAGTAATGGTAGCAGTAGTAATAACAGTAATATCAGCAGTAATGGCAGAAGTAGTAGTAGTAGTAGTAGTAGTAGTAGTAGTAGTAGTAGTAGTAGTAGTAGTAGTAGTAGTAGTAGTAGTAGTAGTAGTAGTAGTTGTTGTTGTTGTGAAAGCTGCAGCACCGGTAGTTGTATCAGCAGGAACAGCAATAGCAACATAATAGTAGTAACGGCAGCAGCAGTAGTAGTAGTAGTAGTATTAGTAGTAGCAGTAACAGCAGCAGTAGTCGTAGCACGAGCAGCAACAGTAGTAATAGCAGTAATGGTAGTAGATATGCAAAAGCAGAAAAAAAATATGAAGTGAAAGGCTTGGCTTTTTTACCCCACCAGGACATCACACAAGCGATAAACACCCGATGACACAAAGTGCCACCATGCGGATGAGGATCACCGTGGAGAGGTCCCAGAAACCGCGTTCAGACATTTGGCCATAATGATGACCTGCCTATATTGCGGCCCCTGGCAAAAGCCAGAGTGGGGCTTCAAATAACAAAAAATAACGTCCTAAGAAGGACGTAAGAAATTAATGAAGTGAAATGTCCTTTTCACATTTTATACAAAATAAAGTTTTTACAAGGGGAAGTAATGCAATGTTTTTCTTAGTAAGCTTTTAACATTATGATTACCTCCTCTGCTGTTTCTTGGAAACTGCCTTTGCTGTCAAAATGGGTCGTTACAGTAACTGACCACTTGATATCACACCATATGGCCAAATCATTCATGGATTAACGTGGCAGGTGACTTCAGTCATTTGACTTGACCTGTTGAATGTGGAAGCCGCGGTGGCCCAGGGGCTGAACGCGTGCCTGTAAGCCTGAAGTTGAGTTCAAATCTGTACTAGGTGGATTTATCTGTGTGCAGACTATCGGCTCTTCGTTTTTCATGCAGATGCACTCCAACTTTGAAGGATACACCTGTAATTAGTCGCATTATATGATCCTCTGGTAATGGTGTGGCGGCTGGGGAGGGGGGTTTTTATTGGTCACACCCCCCCCCCCCCCCGTCTCAAATGGGACCCGGAGACCACAAATGTAACCATCTAGGATGACGTCCTTGAAGTCTTGGGGAAGGTCAAACCTTTAGGTAGCTGTCAGAGGAGAAAGATAGAACACGCAGAGGAGAAAGATAAAACACACAGAGGAGAAAGATAGAACACACAGGAGAAAGATAGAACACACAGAGGAGACAGTTAGAACACACAGAGGAGACAGTTAGAGCACACAGAGGAGACAGTTAGAACACGCAGAGGAGAAAGATAGAACACACAGGAGAAAGATAGAACACACAGAGGGACAGACAGAACACACAGAGGAGACAGTTAGAACATACAGAGGAGACAGTTAGAACACACAGAGGAGACAGACAAAACACACAGAGGGACAGACAGAACACACAGAGGAGACAGTTAGAATACACAGAGGAGACAGTTAGAAACACACAGATGGACAGACAGAACACACAGACAGACAACACAGACAGAGATAGAACAGAACACATAGAGGGACAGACAGAACACACAGAGGAGACAGACAGAACACACAGAGGAGAAAGATAGAACACACAGAGGAGAAAGATAGAACACACAGAGGAGAAAGATAGAACACACAGAGGAGACAGTTAGAACACACAGAGGAGACAGTTAGAAACACACAGAGGGACAGACAGAACACACAGAGGGATAAACAGAACACACAGAGGGACAGACAGAACACACAGAGGAGACAGACAGAACACACAGAGGAGAAAGATAGAACACACAGAGGAGAAAGATAGAACACACAGAGGAGAAAGATAGAACACACAGAGGAGAAAGATAGAACACACAGAGGGACAGACAGAACACACAGAGGAGAAAGATAGAACACACAGAGGAGAAAGATAGAACACACAGAGGAGAAAGATAGAACACACAGAGGGACAGACAGAACACACAGAGGAGACAGTTAGAACACACAGAGGAGACAGTTAGAACACACAGAGGAGAAAGATAGAACAAACAGAGGAGAAAGTTAGAACACACAGAGGAGAACAGATAGAACACACAGAGGGAAAGACAGAACACACAGAGGGACAGACAGAACACACAGAGGAGACAGACAGAACACACAGAGGAGAAAGATAGAACACACAGAGGAGAAAGATAGAACACACAGAGGAGACAGTTAGAAACACACAGAGGGACAGACAGAACACACAGAGGGACAGACAGAACACACAGAGGAGACAGTTAGAACACACAGAGGAGACAGTTAGAAACACACAGAGGAGACAGAACACACAGAGGAGACAGTTAGAACACACAGAGGAGACAGTTATAACACACAGAGGAGACAGTTAGAACACACAGAGGAGACAGTTAGAACACACAGAGGAGACAGTTAGAAACACACAGAGGGACAGACAGAACACACAGAGGGACAGACAGAACACACAGAGGGACAGACAGAACACACAGAGGGACAGACAGAACACACAGAGGAGACAGACAGAACACACAGAGGAGAAAGATAGAACACACAGAGGAGAACGATAAAACACACAGAGGAGAAAGATAGAACACACAGAGGAGAAAGATAGAACACACAGAGGAGAAAGATAGAACACACAGAGGGACAGACAGAACACACAGAGGAGAAAGATAGAACACACAGAGGAGACAGATAGAACCACAGAGAGAGAAAGATAGAACACACAGAGGAGACAGACAGAACACACAGAGGAGAAGCAACAGAACACACAGAGGGACAGACAGAAACACACAGAGGAGGAAGACAGAACACACAGAGGAAGACAGACAGAACACACAGAGAGACAGACAGGAACACACAGAGGGAGACCAGAACACACAGAGAGGACAGAAGAAAACACATAGAGACAGACAGAACACACAGAGGAGACAGAACGACAGAGGTGACGAGAACACAGGAGGAAAGACAGAACACACAGAGGAGACAGACAGAACACACAGAGGGACAGACAGAACACACAGAGGAGAAAGATAGAACACACAGAGGGACAGACAGAACACACAGAGGAGAAAGATAGAACACACAGAGGGACAGACAGAACACACAGAGGAGAAAGATAGAACACACAGAGGACACAGACAGACCACACAGAGGAGACAGAAAACACACAGAGGAGACAGAACACACAGAGGAGACAGAACACACAGAGGAGACAGAACACACAGAGGAGACAGAACACACAGAGGAGACAGAACACACAGAGGAGACAGAACACACAGAGGAGACAGTTAGAAACACACAGAGGGACAGACAGAACACACAGAGGAGACAGTTAGAAACACACAGAGGAGACAGAACACACAGAGGAGACAGTTAGAAACACACAGAGGGACAGACAGAACACACAGAGGAGACAGTTAGAAACACACAGAGGGACAGACAGAACACACAGAGGAGACAGTTAGAAACACACAGAGGGACAGACAGAACACACAGAGGAGACAGAACACACAGAGGAGACAGACAGAACACACAGAGGAGACAGACAGAACACACAGAGGAGAAAGATAGAACACACAGAGGGACAGACAGAACACACAGAGGAGACAGACAGAACACACATAGGAGAAAGATAGAACACACAGAGGGAGCAGACAGAACACACAGAGGAGACAGACAGAACACACAGAGGAGAAAGATAGAACACACAGAGGGACAGACAGAACACACAGAGGAGACAGACAGAACACACAGAGGAGAAAGATAGAACACACAGAGGGACAGACAGAACACACAGAGGAGACAGACAGAACACACAGAGGAGAAAGATAGAACACACAGAGGAGAAAGATAGAACACACAGAGGGACAGACAGAACACACAGAGGAGAAAGATAGAACACACAGAGGAGACAGACAGAACACACAGAGGAGAAAGATAGAACACACAGAGGAGAAAGATAGAACACACAGAGGAGACAGACAGAACACACAGAGGAGAAAGATAGAACACACAGAGGGACAGACAGAACACACAGAGGAGACAGAAAGATAGAACACACAGAAAGATAGAACACACAGAGGAGAGAACACACAGAGGAGACAGTTAGAACACACACAGAGGAGACAGTTAGAAAACACACAGAGGGAAAGACAGAACACACAGAGGAGAAAGGACAGAGGAGAAAGATAGAACACACAGAGGGACAGACAGAACACACAGAGGGACAGACAGAACACACAGAGGGACAGACAGAACACACAGAGGAGACAGTTAGAACAGACAGACAGAACACACAGAGGACAGACAGACACACAGGGACAGACAGAACAACAGAGGGACAGACAGAGGGAGAGGGACAGACAGAACACACAGAGGAGACAGAACACACAGAGGAGACAGACACACACAGAGGAGACAGAACACACACAGAGGAGACAGAAACACACAGAGGAGACAGTTAAAAACACACAGAGGGACAGACAGAACACACAGAGGAGACAGTTAGAAACACACAGAGGAGACAGAACACACAGAGGAGACAGTTAGAAACACACAGAGGGACAGACAGAACACACAGAGGAGACAGTTAGAAACACGCAGAGGGACAGACAGAACACACAGAGGAGACAGTTAGAAACACACAGAGGGACAGACAGAACACACAGAGGAGACAGTTAGAAACACACAGAGGACAGACAGAACACAGACAGAGAGACAGACAGAGACACACAGAGGAGAACACAGAACACAGAGAGACAGACAGAACACACAGAGGAGACAGACAGAACACACAGAGGAGAAAGATAGAACACACAGAGGAGAAAGATAGAACACAGAGGAGAAAGATAGAACACACAGAGGGACAGACAGAACACACAGAGGAGAAAGATAGAACACACAGAGGGACAGACAGAACACACAGAGGAGACAGACAGAACACACAGAGGAGACAGACAGAACACACAGAGGAGACAGACAGAACACACAGAGGAGACAGACAGAACACACAGAGGAGACAGACAGAACACACAGAGGAGAAAGATAGAACACACAGAGGGACAGACAGAACACACAGAGGAGACAGACAGAACACACAGAGGAGACAGAACACACAGAGGAGACAGACAGAATACACAGAGGAGACAGACAGAACACACAGAGGGTTAGACAGATCAACAAGTGAACCTCGTCATTACCAGGTCAGCTCAAAGATGCTCTTTCTCACCAGGATGGTGCCCTAGCTACAGGCTCCTGCCAGTTCATCCCCTGCTGTTATCTAGATTCCCATGAGCTTCTAATGGTAATCACAGGGGGATCTGGGGCACCATGTGACTGGTAGTTGGCCCGATCTGAGCATGTGACCCGTGGCCTAGGCCTGGTTTAAACAGAGAGATTTCATGCATGCCTTGACGAGAGGGCAGGGGTGGGTGGGGGGGGGAGAGGGTAGTTTTATATCTAATAATATAATAACTGGCACATTAGCCTCAAAGATTTGACTGACTGCTGCGTTAAGTCGACGGTTTTTGCGTTAGGTCGATTGTTTCTGTGTTAGGTCGAATGTGTCTGTGTTAAGTCGATTGTTTCTGCGTTAAGTCGACGGTTTTTGCGTTAGGTCGATTGTTTCTGTGTTAAGTCGATTGTTTCTGCCTTAAGTCGACGGTTTTTGCGTTAGGTCGATTGTTTCTGCGTTAAGTCGACGGTTTTTGCGTTAGGTCGATTGTTTCTGTGTTAAGTCGATTGTTTCTGTGTTAAGTCGAAGGTTTTTGCGTTAGGTCGATTGTTTCTGTGTTACGTCGATTGTTTCTGCGTTAAGTCGACGGTTTTTGCGTTAGGTCGATTGTTTCCGTGTTAAGTCGATTGTTTCTGCGTTAAGTCGACGATTTTTGCTTTAGGTTGATTGTTTCTGTGTTAAGTCGATTGTTTTTGCGTTAAGTCGACGGTTTCTGCGTCAAGTCGACGGTTTCTGCGTTAAGTCGCTTTTATTCAGCGTTAAGTCGACGGTTGTTGCGTTACGTCGATTGTTTCTGCGTTAAGTCGGCTGTTTCTGTGTTTCTGGGTTAGGTCGTTTGTTTCTGCGTTTAGTCGGCAGTTTCTGGATTAGGTCAATTGTTTCTGCGTTAAGTCGATTATTTTCTGCGTTTAGTCGATTGTTTTAGCGTTAGGTCGACTGTTTCTGCCTTAGGTTAGTTGTTTCTGCGTTAAATTGATTCTTTCAAAAGTGGACAAGACGATCGGCATAATAGGGCTATTAATTCCGTGCATAAAACTGGCCGAATACATTATGACTCACCCAGCACGCCTTACCTTTTGAACTCTGGCCACAATTGTCAAGTTCTTTACATGTCAATCAAACCAGGTTGCTTCGGTTCACTGAAGCGGTCACTGTCATCCATTCCCGCGCTATCTGTTGTCGCCATGTTTGTGAACAGTGTTTACACTGGAACATCAGGCTGTCACATTAGGGTGCCCGTGGATATTTGTGTTTTTCATTGCAACATATTTCTTGATTTTCTTCTTTTTTGATTGGCTAGTGTAGTTTGTACTTGAGGAAACGTATATAAATATGCCAGGTAATTACTCGTGCGTTCTGTGGTTTATCTTCTGTGTTCAGGTTTGTGATGGGCAGACCTTCTGTTGATATTCTTTAGTCAGTGTTGTGTGCTTGGGGATCTGATGGTTACATGAGGATTCTTCTTCAAATGTGAATATGTGGGTGAAACACCTTGTTGACGAGTGAGTTACCTGGCTCCTGGACCGCATCAATGTGATTCTGTGGGTGAAACACCTTGTTGACGAGTGAGTTACCTGGCTCCTGGGCCGCATCAATGTGATTCTGTGGGTGAAACACCTTGTTGACGAGTGAGTTATCTGGCTCCTGGGCCGCATCAATGTGATTCTGTGGGTGAAACACCTTGTTGACGAGTGAGTTACCTGGCTCCTGGACCGCATCAATGTGATTCTGTGGGTGAAACACCTTGTTGACGAGTGAGTTACCTGGCTCCTGGGCCGCTTCAATGTGATTCTGTGGGGGAAACACCTTGTTGACGAGTGAGTTACCTGGCTCCTGGACCGCATCCTTTTGCATGATATCCTGGCCAACTTGTCGATCAGATCTACAATAGTCAATGACCACAGAAGTTCACAGGATGAAGAACAGTCGATGAAATCAATCTTCGTTCGTTGAGTTTACAGACAGGTCTCAATACATTGAGTTCACCAGTTTTAAAGTATAGAAGTGAATCACGGACAGTCAACAGGTTACTTAGAACTTTTTGTTGCTACTACATCAGACCACCTAACTGCAGTTTTGGGTACTTAATTTGTAATTCATCCCAAATAAAGCACAGCGGAGTTCCGAGAAAAGTCCCGTGTTTTAAGGATGTTATGGATAGGGGTTTTGGTTAGCATTAGGGTCAGTCGGTGTCTCTGAGGCGGTCGAAACTGACACAAATCAACATCGCAACCCATCACACTCCTTAAATGTTTAACTTTAGCAGATATTCCGGGGGCTACCTTTGTTTGGTATCAGTTAAAAGTAAAATACTAAACTATGTCGATTTTCAACAGAATTCATTTCTACGGTCACTTGGCAAAATTCCAAAGGCAGATATGTGAATTCTGAGTCCAGAGAGATCAAAGCGAAGTATTAGTTCACGAAACTACATAAATTCATTCGTTATTTCAGTCAGAAAGGCAAGTTTCTGGGGGAAAAGACAAATTAAACAGATTCAGCAGATGAGTGGTTTTGACATAGTGCCACAGATCTGCGAAAGCTGCACTTACGTGGTTTTATACCAGAACGTAAGAACATGGTGGACACAAAGCGTAGTGAATTTTCGGGACAAGTGAATCCATAAAGTGAACTGGTCAACAATTGAATCCATGAAGTGAACTGGTCAACAATTGAATCCACGAAGTGAACTGGTCAACAATTAAATCCACGAAGTGAACTGGTGAACTATTGAATCCATGAAGTGAACTGGTAAACAGTTGAATCCATGAAGTGAACTGGTGAACAGTTGAATCCATGAAGTGAACTGGTGAACAGTTGAATCCATGAAGTGAACTGGTCAACAGTTGAATCCATGAAGTGAAGTGGTGAACAGTTGAATCCATGAAGTGAACTGGTCAACAATTGAATCTATGAAGTGAACTGGTCAACAATTGAATCCATGAAGTGAACTGGTGAACAGTTGAATCCATGAAGTGAACTGGTGAACAGTTGAATCCATGAAGTGAACTGGTAAACACTATAAGAAGTAGACAATCCTGATCTGCTGGGCGTGTGGTGAGAAGGGGCAACCAGGAGTTTGTTGTGACACTCCAGCATGTGCAGGATCAATCAGAGAGATGCAGGAATAAATAGAGATGTCGTTGGCTAGTTGGTTAGCTAGTTAGTTATGATGCGATAGAACGTTTACCTTAGAAATAATTTCCTGTATGTTCGACAGAAGACAGTGGGCTGACGTGATGACCAACTGGACAAGCACTGGACTTCCAACGGCAGACTGTCAACCTGTCCGGTCAGAGACTGGCGTGAGAACGTGTTGACTAACTTTACTGCGGCCTGACACTTGGCCAGATATTCAGGTATTTATCTTCTTGTTTCTCTCTCACTCTCTCTCTCTCCCTCTCTCCTCTCTCTCTCTCTCCTCTCTCTCTCCTCTCTCTCTCTCCTCTCTCTCTCCTCTCTCTCTTCTCTCTCTCCTCTCTCTCCCCTCTCTCTCCTCTCTCTCTCCTCTCTCTCTATCTCTCTTCTCTCTCTCCTCTCTCTCCTCTCTCTCTCCTCTCTCTCTCTCCTCTCTCTCTCTCTCTCTCTCTCTCTCTCTCTCTCTCTGGTTACTCGCAGTCCTGGGTAATTATCGACCTTTGGATATTTACTCCAGGCCATGCCAGTGTTTTGGAAAACTAACAAGCAGAAAGATGGCTGTCTCTGCACCACTTGGTGGTGAATGGATACCTGGCAAGCTAGATGTTGGAAGGCTCCCGTGGGAGCAAGGGAACAATGCCAAGGCACGATAGATTATCCTGGCCTAAGCAGATTGTCTCAGCGAGGAGTTACCAGACGCTCAACTCTCAAGGCAGAGGGGAGACAAATGTGCAACTGGACTGTTACTTGTGTCATCGGAATAGGTACTCTACGCTTTCTGCTGAAGACGGGGACGGAGCGCTTGTGGAAATATCCAGAGAGAAACGATTTCAATTCCTAATTCAACATTTATTTTGTTTAGTTCACCGACTGTAAGCTTTGATAAGAAGCTCTGGTTGTTCGTTTTCTTGGACTTTGATTTTGTGCCAGGGCCTAGGTTTTGCGTGTACACCCGTTTTACTGGCTTGTTTGTGTACAGATGGCTGTTCCTTGTCGCTTGGGCAGATGAACTCCGATTTCAAAGGAATTCCCCCACTTAGTCGACTACTATGACATTCTTGTTGGGCAGGCAGTGGGGTTATTATTGTTTGACCAAACACTGGGGTTCCGGAACCCACAGGGGAAAATTCAACATTTAACCATCATGTCTTCCATGTCCTCTTAGCTGCTTCTTCTTCTTTTTCTTCGCTCTCACTGGCTGTCAACTCTGGAAACTTCTGGCTTTAAACTCCGGAAAGTTCAGCTGTAAACTCTGCAAAGTTCTGGCTGTAAACTCCGGAAAGTTCAGGCTGTAAACTCCAGAAAGTTCTGGCTGTAACTCCGGCGCAAAGTTCTGGCTGTAAACTCCGGAAAGTTCTGGCTGTAACTCCGGTAAGCTCTGGTTGTATACTCCGGCGCAAAGTTCTGGCTGTAAACTCCGGCACAAAGTTCTGGCTGTAACTCCGGTAAGCTCTGGCTGTAAACTCCGGAAAGTTCAGGCTGTAAACTCCAGAAAGTTCTGGCTGTAACTCCGGCGCAAAGTTCTGGCTGTAAACTCCGGAAAGTTCTGGCTGTAACTCCGGAAAGTTCTGACTGTAACTCCGGCGCAAAGTTCTGTCTGTAAACTCCGGCGCAAAGTTCTGGCTGTAACTCCGGCGCAAAAATCTGGCCGTAAACTCCGCAAAGTTCTGGCTGTAACTCCGGCACAAAGTTCTGGCTGTAAACTGCGCAAAGTTCTGGCTGTAAACTCTGGAAAGTTCTGGCTGTAAAATCCGAAAAGTTCTGGCTGTAAACTCCGAAAAGTTCTGGCTGTAAACTCCGAAAAGTTCTGGCTGTAAACTCCGAAAAGTTATGGCTGTAAACTCCGAAAAGTTCTAGCTGTAAACTCCGAAAAGTTCTGGCTGTAAACTCCGCAAAGTTCTGGCTGTAAACTCCGGCGCAAAGTTCTGGCTGTAAACTCCGGCGCAAAGTTCTGGCTGTAAATTCCAGCGCAAAGTTCTGCCGATAAACTCCGGTGCAAAGTTCTGGCTGTAAAGTAAGTCGCAAAGTTCTGCCGATAAACTCCGGCGCAAAGTTCTGGTTGTAAACTCCGGCGCAAAGTTCAGGTTGTAAACTCCGGCGCAAAGTTCAGGCTGTAACTCCGGCGCAAAGTTATTGCTGTAAACTCCGGTGCAAAGTTCTGGCTGTAAACTCCGGAAAGTTCTGGCTGTAACTCCGGTAAGCTCTGGTTGTATACTCCGGCGCAAAGTTCTGGCTGTAAACTCCGGCGAAAAGTTCTGCAGATAAACTCCTGCGCAAAGTTCTGGTTGTAAACTCCGGCGCAAAGTTCAGGTTGTAAACTCCGGCGCAAAGTTCAGGCTGTAACTCCGGCGCAAAGTTCTGGTTGTAAACTCCGGCGCAAAGTTCAGGTTGTAAACTCCGGCGCAAAGTTCAGGTTGTAAACTCCGGCGCAAAGTTCAGGCTGTAACTCCGGCGCAAAGTTCTGGTTGTAAACTCCGGCGCAAAGTTCAGGTTGTAAACTCCGGCGCAAAGTTCAGGTTGTAAACTCCGAAGCAAAGTTCAGGCTGTAACTCCGGCGCAAAGTTCAGGCTGTAAACTCCGGCGCAAAGTTCTGGTTGTATACTCCGGCGCAAAGTTCTGGTTGTAAACTTCTGCGCAAAGTTCTGGTTGTTCATCCGCCGACGGAGTTTAGTCTTTTTTTCCAGAACTTGAGTACGTGCGCATGCATTTAGCAGATCTGGTTTGTTTTATGCAGACTTTTGGTTGCTTGCCTCTCTGGCAGATATAAAACTACTTCGTAGAAACTCTTCTCTAAAACAAGTCGACAAATACCGCATGCTTGTGGTGGTGGTTGTGGGGGTCTATTCTTGTTTTCTCCATAATGGGGCCCAACCCAGACGAGGACCTGTCCACTCTTGCCACCAGATTTGATTGTAGCCACCAGCTTTGATTGTAGCCACCAGATTTGCCTGTTGCCACCAGATTTGCCTGTTGCCACCAGATTTGATTGTAGCCACCAGATTTGCCTGTTGCCACCAGATTTGATTGTAGCCACCAGATTTGCCTGTTGCCACCAGATTTGATTGTAGCCACCAGATTTGATTGTAGCCACCAGATTTGCTTGTTGCCACCAGATTTGCCTGTTGCCACCAGATTTGATTGTAGCCACCAGATTTGCCTGTTGCCACCAGATTTGTCTGTTGCCACTAGATTTGCCTGTTGCCACCAGATTTGCCTGTTGCCACCAGACTTGCCTGTTGCCACCAGATTTGCCTGCTACCACCATCCGTCAAGTTATTTCTCCTCATAAATGTCCAATAATCTCAACTCTCGAAGTCGGATTGTGTTATTGTATAACATGTGTCTTTTTCTGGAAGGACTCCTTAAATATTTGCTGTCTCTGGTTACATACGTTGCTTTTTTTTGCATCTTTTTTGCCTTTAAGTGTCTACCCCCCCCCCCCCCCCCCCTCCCCCACACCCCACCCGGCCCACTCAGTTCTTATGCTTATTGTCCCAATTTTTTTTAATTTACTGAGATACATAATGTGAATTTGTCACTTTTTAGTATTACACAAAGAATAAAAACAGTATTCTGTAACTGGTCAGGACAAGATGGGATCGCGATGTATGGGCAACACAAAGTTTCTACAAACTGGCCAGGATAAGAGAGGGATCACGATGTATGGGCAATGCAAGTTTTTTAGAAACTGGCCAGGATAAGATGCAATCACGATGTATGGCCAACACAACGTTTCTACAAACTGGCCAGGATAAGATGGAATCATGATGTATAGCCAACACAAAGTTTCTACAAACTGGCCAGAATAAGAGAGGGATCACGATGTATGGCCAACACAAAGTTTCTACAAACTGGCCAGGATAAGAGAGGGATCACGATGTATGGCCAACACAAAGTTTCTACAAACTGGCCAGGACAAGCGAGGGATCACGATGCATGGCCAACACAAAGTTTCTACAATACTGTCCTGATTTTGTGCTGTAGAGAGAAGAAACTTGCCTTTATCCCCAGGGGGCTGAGAGTTGCAACTTGTTTACGTCACAATACAACAACATCTTCTGTGGAAGGGGTGGGGGAGGTGGAGGGAAGTACCAACAACATCAGATTTTAATTAGGCAAACACAAAAGAAATTTGATTCCACAAGCTGACGCTTACACCTCCGGATACACTTCCCTGGAAGCAAATCCTTCATCTGAGGAATAACGCCAGCTAGCAAGGCGGGACACACTAGATAAGAGGAAGAAAAACATGGCAAAGAACGTTAGTAAACATCTAGCCTATCAAGATAACAACAGGACGACAAAAAACAGTTTGAATTTGCATTGTCGGGGAGGCAACGGAAAGCCACACGCAAATAAAACAACCAAAGAACCGTGTTGCCATATATTCACAAACTGGTTGGTTTTCAGTTTTAGAGTAGAGTTTTAGCGTACAGTTTTAGACCTCACAGACGAATGAGCAAATGTCTGGAGCCGAACGTTTAGTTTTATTTCATTCTTAAATTAAAAAACACAACAACAAAATTCATTGCAGGAAATATTTCGTGAAATCGGATAGGATCATTGCTAGGTGATTCCCAACTCTTTATTAGCACTTTTGTAAACAAGATAATTTACCAGAATCAAAACATGCAGTAATGTAGGTGCAAGGTGTTGCAAAGAGAATAAACATGTGCACGTGAGAATTCTCAAACGCTGATGTACCAGTGTGAGCTAGTATCATGTGTTTCTGTTAGACGAAAGCATAAGATGGACTAGAATATCATCGTTTTGTTAAAGGCTGTTTTTTCTTGTGTGTGTGGAAATTATGGTAGGTTTTGTGTTAGTGTTGTGTGCCCATAGTGGCTGGTTTCAAGCACAGAACCGCGATGTTGTGGTAGTTATAAGTTAGATTATCTTCACCTCACTCCGGACACATCCATAGGCGCTCAGCTTCCTCTCTCAACATATTCATCAGCGTCGTGCGGTTAATAGTGCCAGTCCTATGTTGGTTAACAAGACTTCGTGTGCGTCCGGTGTGCTTCTCATGCTTGGTTGTGTCGATCTTTACTCCCAGTTTGCGTATTTTTAGCAGTGATGTCGACACGTTGCTTCAAAAATCCTAAATCCCATCTGTTCTTCTGCCATCTGTGGTTCTATCATTGTTCTCAGTCTTGTTTCTATTATCTTGGCATACATTTTGCCAACATGGCTTAAAAGAGAGATGCCTCGATATTGACCGCATTCTCGTTTGCTTCCTTTGTTGTCTATCAATCGCTGAATATCTTCTACTTACAACTTGTTCTGTTGTCTTTCGATCGCTGAATCTCTTCTTTTTACAACTTGTTCGGTTGTCTATTGATCACTGAATCTCTTCTACTTACAACTTGTTCTGTTGTCTATCGATCATTGAATCTCCTCTACTCACAACTTGTTCTGTTGTCTGTTGATCATTGAATCTCTTCTACTCAAACTTGCTCTGTTGTCTATAGATCACAGCATCTCTTCTACTCACAACTTGTTCTGTTGTCTATTGATCACTGCATCTCTTCTACTCACAACTTGCTCTGTTGTCTATAGATCACAGCATCTCTTCTACTCACAACTTGTTCTGTTGTCTATTGATCACTGCATCTCTCCTACTCACAACTTGAACCAACCCCCACAAAGTTTGAAGAGAAACAGGGATTCTTATACTATTTCTGGCGCGCCGACACAAACAAAACATTAATATTGTGGCTGGGGGAGGAGGGGAGGTTAGACCACTTTAATTTTCTAAGGTAACGGGGCGCACTGACGGAGCCTAATCTCCCCCCCCCCCCTTTTTTTCCCCTTGAAAAAACCTAAAGAAAACAGGCTGTTTGTTCCTGACGCAATATATCATCCAGGGCTCTCTTTGTGCCCTATTTCAAATGGACAGATGAAACAAGTGCAGGTTTCCGCAATAGTTCAGGACAGTGCGTTGTAGGGGAACCCGCACTAGAGCTGTCGACGGTGTGAACTGGGAATCTGTGTTTCTGGGTGTGTGGGTAAAACGATGTGTTTCTTAGTGTGTGGGTAAAACTATGTAAACGATGTGTTTCTGGGTGTGTGGGTAAAACTACATGGACAATGTGTTTCTGTTTGTGTGGGTAAACCTACGTGGACGATGTGTTTCTGGGTGTGTGACTGAAACTAACTGGACAACTATTGCAATCAACAAATTAAATTATTGATAATATAGTCTTGGTTTGTAGGCCATCCATTCTGGCTAGACCAATTGTGGTTGAGTTCACTGTGATACCTGGCTGTGGAAACTTTCAGGAAAACATTGAATGGAGATAAAATCTTCGTAATCAAGTATTTATAGATATCATCTAGCTTCCCATGAAGACCATTCGGCTAGATCAGATGTATAGTTATTTGTAATTAAGTAATTATAGATATCTAGCTTTGCAGGGAGACCATTCTGGTTAGATCAGATGTATAGTTTATTGTAATTAAGTAATTTTAGATATCTAGCTTTGCAGGGAGACCATTCTGGTTAGATCAGATGTATAGTTTATTGTAATTAAGTAATTATAGATATCTAGCTTCGCAGGGAGACCATTCTGGTTAGATCAGATGTATAGTTTATTGTAATTAAGTAATTATAGATATCTAGCTTCGCAGGGAGACCATTCTGGTTAGATCAGATGTATAGTTTATTGTAATTAAGTAATTATATATATCTAGCTTTGCAGAGAGACCATTCTGGTTAGATCAGATGTATAGTTTATTGTAATTAAGTAATTATAGATATCTATCTTCGCAGGGAGACCATTCTGGTTAGATCAGATGTATAGTTTATTGTAATTAAGTAATTATAGATATCTAGCTTCGCAGGGAGACCATTCTGGTTAGATCAGATGTATAGTTTATTGTAATTAAGAAATTATAGATATCTAGCTTCGCAGTGAGACTATCCTGGTTAGATCAGATGTATAGTTTATTGTAATTAAGTAATTATAGATATCTAGCTTGGCAGGGAGACCATTCTGGTTAGATCAGATGTATAGTTTATTGTAATTAAGTAATTATAGATATCTAGCTTCGCAGTGAGACCATTCTGGTTAGATCAGATGTATAGTTTATTGTAATCAAGTAATTATAGATACAATCATGTGGTTTGTTTCCCCTTTGTGAAACCATTCGGAGTACATGAAATCTGCAGAAGTGTATTGCAATAGAGTGACCATAAATAACACCTTGTAACACCAGGAGTGTATTGCAATAGAGTGACCATAAATCACACCTTGTAACACCAGGAGTGTATTGCAATAGAGTGACTATAAATCACATCTTGTAACACCAGGAGTATATTGCAATAGAGTGACTATAAATCACATCTTGTAACACCAAGAGTGTATTACAATAGAGTGACTATAAATCACATCTTGTAACACCAGAAGTGTATTGCAATAGAGTAACTATAAATCACATCTTGTAACACCAAGAGTGTATTACAATAGAGTGACTATAAATCACACCTTGTAACACCAGGAGTATTTTGCAATAGAGTGACTATAAATCACATCTTGTAACACCAAGAGTGTATTACAATAGAGTTACTATAAATCACATCTTGTAACACCAAGAGTGTATTCAATAGAGTGACTATAAATCACACCTTGTAACACCAGGAGTGTATTGCAATAGATTGACTATAAATCACATCTTGTAACACCAGGAGTGTATTGCAATAGAGTGACTATAAATCACATCTTGTAACACCAGGAGTGTATTGCAATAGAGTGACTATAAATCACATCTTGTAACGCCAAGAGTGTATTGCAATAGAGTGACTATAAATCACATCTTGTAACACTGTAGAGAGACTTTTTGCGAGGAGATGTGATCACCTGGAGTGTATTGCCGTAAAACTGCTGTAGATAATATCGTGTGAAATTGCAAGCTCGATCTGCAAAAAGGTAAGTGTAAAGTTAAAATTAAAATCAAAAATTTAATGCATGAGGCTTTGACTCGAAATGTCTCGGGGTATCTCCACGGAACAGCTAGCCGCATGCCGACAGCTAACACAGAGCACGAATTCCGTAGCTCCAGTGACGTTTCCCGGAGATTTTCTTAAAACATGAACTCGTGAAACGATCAACGCTGCCCGCGAAACGAACCTAGGACATACAGAGCACCAGGCAAGTGGCCTGACCACTTCCCAGGGAGATTTCAGGATTGATTGTAACACAGCGACTATGGACGGTATCATGTAGAATTTCAGCGGACATCTTTTGTCTGTGGTCTATTGGTGACTCTACACGTCAACAGTCACCTGTATTCATCAATTGGTGAATGTACACGTCAACAGTCACTTGTATTCATCCATTGGTGAATGTACACTTCAACAATCACCTGTATTCATCAATTGGTAAATGTACACTTCAACAGTCACATGTATTCATCCATTGGTGAATGTACACTTCAACAATCACCTGTATTCATCAATTGGTGACTGTACACATCAACTGTAACCTGTATTCATCCATTGGTGAATGTACACGTCAACAGTCACCTGTATTCATCAATTGGTGAATGTACACGTCAACAGTCAACGATCCTGGCTTGTCGTGTCCTAAAGGCGTAAAATGTCTTTGATGTTGTCAATCCATGTCTTTTGCGGGCGTCCTCTTGATCTTGTAGCTGGCCTTCTGAGAGAGTGATCACTGATTTAAGAAGACGCATCACATCACACCGGATGCATTCACAGGTGCTCAATCTCCTGCAGCAAATGTCTTTGGTGCTGTATAAATCATTCAGTCTGGAGCTTTTAAACTTGTAATAAGCTCGAGGAATGGTGGGGTGGGGTTGAAAGTTTAGTTATGCTGACCACATTAAGTCTTATGAGTCAAATAACTAAGATTTTACTGAGAATAATTATTGAGAAGAATAAGAAACAAAATTAAACCAGAAATCAGCGATGAACAATGTGGATTTGTAGAAGGAAAAGGTATAAACAATGCCATATACATCCTAAGGACATTGTCAGAAAGAGCCATAGAAGTAAAGACTGATTTGTACTTATGCTTCATAGACTATACAAAAGTATTTGACTGTGTGAAGCATGAAGAAGTAATCAAACTGTTGGAAAAAATTTAACATTGATGGAAAAGATCTACGAATAATATAGAATATGTATAGGCAGCAAACAGCAGCTATAAGAATTAACAACTGTTTAGGTACATTTCAAAGCATAAAGAGGGGCGTACAGCAAGGATGTGTACTTTCACCTGATTTGTTTTCAATATACAGTGAATATATAATGAGATCTTCAATTGATATGCCCGGAATTGTGGTTGGTGGGCACAAAATAAACAATTTACGTTATACTGATGACACAGTCTTGATAGCAACAAGTCAGAAAGAACTACAGGAAATGATAGACATTGTGGTGTTAGAAAGCGGAAGAATGGGCCTCAGTTTGAATAATGGGAAGACAGAAGTAATGGTGGTATTAAAGAAACGAATTATTCCTAAATGTATACTAAAAGTCGATAGTGTTATTTTAGGACAAGTACAGAAATTTAAGTATCTGGGCACATGGATAACATCAGGTGGAAGATGAATAACTGAGATAAGAAACAGAATAGGACAGGCAAAAAACTTCATTTTTTTAAATGAATAACATCTTGTGCAATATATTCTGGTCATTGAGAGTTAGAAAAGGAATTCTTGCTGGCTACTTACATCCAGTTTTAACATATGGCTGTGAATCCTGGACAATCGGTAGGCAGGCCAAACAATTTCTTGAGGCCTCAGAGATGTGGTTTTACAGAAGAATGCTTAGAATACCTTGGACAGCCAAAAAGCGCAACCAAGAGGTTTTGAAAGATGCGGGAGCCCGAAGACAACTTATCACAGACATCAGAAGGAGACAGTCATCATTTTTCGGCCATGTTATGAGAAGAGGGAATATAGAACATGTGGTGACCACTGGAAAGATCTGTGGAAGGAGAGATAGAAAAAGACAACGAGAGAAGATTCTTGACAGTCTTGTTGCATGGCATGGAGGTGTGTCGGCACACGAACTGATACATGCTGCAGGAGATCGTGGAAATCTACGTCTCTCCACGGTAAGACATCCCAGTCAGGCTAGTGGTCCAATCTACGTCCCTCCACGGTAAGGCTTCCCAGTCAGGCTAGTGGTCCAATCTACGTCCCTCCACGGTAAGACATCCCAGTCAGGCTAGTCGTCCAATCTACGTCCCTCCACGGTAAGACATCCCAGTCAGGCTAGTGGTCCAATCTACGTCCCTCCACGGTAAGGCTTCCTAGTCAGGCTAGTGGTCCAATCTACGTCCCTCCACGGTAAGGCTTCCTAGTCAGGCTAGTGGTCCAATCTACGTCCCTCCACGGTAAGACATCCCAGTCAGGCTAGTCGTCCAATCTACGTCCCTCCACGGTAAGGCTTCCTAGTCAGGCTAGTGGTCCAATCTACGTCCCTCCACGGTAAGACATCCTAGTCAGGCTAGTGGTCCAATCTACGTCCCTCCACGGTAAGGCTTCCTAGTCAGGCTAGTGGTCCAATCTACGTCCCACCACGGTAAGGCTTCCCAGTCAGGCTAATGGTCCAATCTACGTCCCTCCACGGTAAGACATCCCAGTCAGGCTAGTGGTCCAATCTACGTCTCTCCACGGTAAGACATCCCAGTCGGTCTAGTGGTCCAATATACGTCTCTCCACGGTAAGACTTCCCAGTCGGTCTAGTGGTCCAATCTACGTCTCTCCACGGTAAGACATCCCAGTCAGGCTAGTGGTCCAATCTACGTCTCTCCACGGTAAGACATCCCAGTCAGGCTAGTCGTCCAATCTACGTCCCTCCACGGTAAGACATCCCAGTCAGGCTAGTGGTCCAATCTACGTCTCTCCACGGTAAGACATCCTAGTCAGGCTAGTGGTCCAATCTACGTCTCTCCACGGTAAGCGGTAAGGCTTCCTAGACAGGCTAGTGGTCCAATCTACGTCCCTCCACGGTAAGACATCCCAGTCGGTCTAGTGGTCCAATCTACGTCCCTCCACGGTAAGACATCCCAGTCAGTCTAGTGGTCTAATCTACGTCTCTCCACGGTAAGGCTTCCTAGACAGGCTAGTGGTCCAATCTACGTCCCTCCACGGTAAGACTTCCCAGTCGGTCTAGTGGTCCAATCTACGTCCCTCTACGGTAAGACATCCCAGTCGGTCTAGTGGTCCAATCTACGTCCCTCCACGGTAAGGCTTCCTAGACAGGCTAGTGGTCCAATCTACGTCCTCTTCCAGTCGGTAGTCCAATCTACGTTCCCAGGTCTAGTGGTCCAATCTACGTCCCTCTACGGTAAGACATCCCAGTCGGTCTAGTGGTCCAATCTACGTCCCTCCACGGTAAGGCTTCCTAGACAGGCTAGTGGTCCAATCTACGTCCCTCCACGGTAAGACATCCCAGTCAGGCTAGTGGTCCAATCTACGTCCCTCCACGGTAAGACACGGGCTAGTGGTCCAATCTACGACATCCTAGACAGGCTAGTGGTCCAATCTACGTCCCTCCACGGTAAGACATCTAAGACAGGCTAGTCCTACGTCCCTCCACGGACAGGCTAGTGGTCCAATCTACGTCCCTCCACGGTAAGACATCCCAGTCAGGCTAGTGGTCCAATCTACGTCCCTCCACGGTAAGACATCCCAGTCAGGCTAATGGTCCAATCTACGTCTCTCCACGGTAAGGCATCCCAGTCAGGCTAGTGGTCCAATCTACGTCTCTCCACGGTAAGACATCCCAGTCAGGCTAATGGTCCAATCTACGTCCCTCCACGGTAAGACATCCCAGTCAGGCTAGTGGTCCAATCTACGTCCCTCCACGGTAAGACATCCCAGTCGGTCTAGTGGTCCAATCTACGTCCCTCTACGGTAAGGCATCCCAGTCAGGCTAGTGGTCCAATCTACGTCCCTCCACGGTAAGACATCCCAGTCGGTCTAGTGGTCCAATCTACGTCCCTCTACGGTAAGACATCCCAGTCAGGCTAATGGTCCAATCTACGTCCCTCCACGGTAAGACATCCCAGTCGGTCTAGTGGTCCAATCTACGTCCCTCCACGGTAAGACATCCCAGTCAAGCTAGTGGTCCAATCTACGTCCCTTCACGGTAAGACTTCCCAGTCAGGCTAATGGTCCAATCTACGTCCCTCCACGGTAAGACTTCCCAGTCAGGCTAATGGTCCAATCTACGTCCCTCAACGGTAAGGCTTCCCAGTCAGGCTAATGGTCCAGTCTACGTCCCTCCACGGTAAGACTTCCCAGTCAGGCTAATGGTCCAATCTACGTCCCTCCACGGTAAGACATCCCAGTCAAGCTAGTGGTCCAATCTACGTCTCTCCACGGTAAGGCTTCCCTGCCAGGCTAAGTTTCCAAACAGAGTCATTAGTCTTGTAGTCTGCATGAGTTTTGTTGATAAAACACGATGGTATGCTTGGCAAAGAAGGAATAGGGTC
>CAJHNH020000171.1:147500-210000 GCA_905116865.2 Candidula unifasciata
CAGGCAGGAGGCCACGCTTGTGCCTGTTCTGATCCACGTCCATGGAGGATCCAACGAGGTGGGCATGGGCGCCATGCTGCACGCTGACGTGCTGGCCAGCCGGGGCCAGTTTGTGGTGGTCACCTTCAACTACAGACTGGGAGCCTTTGGTATGGTAGCTTGTGTATATTCTGTGCGGACACGGATCACATCACATCTGCTCACAGCCTCGCTTCTGTAATTTACCTTTCCACAGTTTTATTCATCATCACCTTGATCGCAGTCTCCACGATCACAACCAGCATCATCATTATTATCATCGCCACCACCACCACCATCATCATTAACATCATCAGCTTCGCCGCTGTCACCACCACCACCACCATCATCATTATCATCGCATTGTAGTTGGTCTTGTGCTGTCACGTATATCCTCTATCCCATCTGGAATTTGCCTTATATGCCGTGACCTTCCTCTTATCTACTTTCTAAAACTCCTGTCCGTGATTATCTTCTTAGATCTGGCCTTTCATGGCCACAAGACTGTCTTTCTCGGAGATGTAGAAATGTCTGGCCACAAGACTGTCTTCCTCGATTATAGATGTGTGACCAGCTAATGTCATTTTATAGACGAATGATGAGAACACTCTGATCTGATCGCCCACATCAGGAAGAGATCTGATCGCACACATCAGAAAGAGATCTGATCGCCCACATCAGGAAGAGATCTGATCGCACACATCAGGAAGAGATCTGATCGCACACACCAGGAAGAGATCTGATCGCCCACATCAGGAAGAGATCTCATCGCACACATCAGGAAGAGATCTGATCGCACACATCAGGAAGAGATCTGATCGCCCACATCAGGAAGAGATCTCATCGCACACATCAGGAAAAGATCTGATCGCCCACATCAGAAAGAGATATGATCGCCCACATCAGAAAGAGGTATGATCGCTCACATCAGGAAGAGACAAACTGCATTCTTCAGTCATGCCAGAAGAAGAAGAAAACTGGAGTACATCGTGACGGGGGGAAAGTTGAAGTTAAAGAGAGGCAGAGAGAGACCGAGAGAGAAGATGCTGGACAGTCTGACGTCAAGGCATGGAGGATCATCTATAAGAGCAGTGATTAAAAGTAAACGAGACACAAGGTTGTATGTAAACAAGACTACAACGGTCAACTGTATGAACTATATTGACTAGACAATCGTTTTTTGAGCATTATGTTATAATTCGATAGATCTGACCGGACTGTCTGTTGTCTTTATTGGTTCAATGATGTGTCATTGCCGGATACTGCATAGTCAAACATCCAGAATTCGTGTGTATCAACTGACAAGTGGTAGGTTTATTGTTGTGCTGATGATTGGACATTGCTTGCTGGACATGGTCTTCTGCTTGGAGATGTGCCCTGGAGATTGTCTTGTTTTGTTCACACCACTACCAGCTGTTGGTGTGTCTTGTGTTGTTTACACCACTACCAGCTGTTGGTGTGTCTTGTGTTGTTTACACCACTACCAGCTGTTGGTGTGTCTTGTGTTGTTTACACCACTACCAGCTGTTGGTGTGTCTTGTGTTGTTCACACCACTACCAGCTGTTGGTGTGTCTCTGTATTCTTCTTCTCCTCTTTGCTTTCACGTTCTTCTTCTTCCTCCTACTCTTCCTTCTTGTTTCCTTCTTTTTTCCTATTTTTTCCTATTTACTCTACACCTTCTTCTCTTCCCCTTCCCATCCTTATTATTTTCCTTGCTCTTCTTATTTTCACCATCGTCATCATATTATCTTTCTCCTCTTTTTTCTTTTTCTCTCCCCCTCTTTCTCTCCTTCCTTTTCCTCTTGCGTCTTCTTCTCCTCTACTCCTCGCCATTCTTTTTCCTCCCATAGTCCATGCTAGGTAGTGTCGGTTGTCAATTTCTATCCACAGCCCTCTGTCTCGTGTACAAACATGTCCTATCAGTCAGACATACTTCGGGTAGTCTCCGCGGCAAGTGGTCAAGCCTCATTCAGTTCACCAATGACATTTTTACAGAGATTTCTTGGGATCATCGACAGAGCTATGGAGTCGTTCTCTGTGCAAGGACCTCGGCAGGTGGCTAGCCGTTCTGTGGAGAGAAACAAAGCCACATGTGATAAAACTCGGTGCAATGGAGTCAGTCCTCTCACGTCTAACCTTTTTTAACCTGTAGATTGTAATTGGCGTAGCAATAGTGTCTCTAGAAGCAACATGTGCCTAGCACAGTTACAGAGATGACGATGTGAGAACAGCAGCCCATTACTCAAATATTTCATCTAACACTCGCCAGGAAGGAAGTGAGGTGGGGGTAGGACGAGAGGTGCTCTGCTTGATTACTTTTTACATTTATTGTTACTTCTATGTTCAGTTAGTTATTCACAAACTCAATGTTGAAGATTTGTGGCTTATTATATCCAAGGGTTTTTCCATTCCCCGACTCTGGATATTCCCGCTAACCTGGGCCTGCACGATCAGCTGCTAGTCTTTAAGTGGGTGCAACAGAACATTGGTCAGTTCGGCGGCGACCCCAACAAGGTCACCATCCAAGGTCACAGTGCCGGCAGTGTGGATGTGGGTATTCATCTGCTGTCGCCGGCCTCATCAGGTCAGTCAATCAATGGTGCCCCTTCTCTTTCTTGTTCTGCTTTATGGTAATTTTGTTTTTCTCTGTCGACTTTTTGCTATTTTCCTTTTTTAGGGCAATTTTCTCTTCTTTAGCCTAACTTTTTCTCCTGTTTGGTAACATTTTTCCTGTTTGATGGCATTAGTGTGTGTGTGTTTGTGTGCGTACGTGGCAGACATCAGTTGGACACTTTAGCTTTTAAAGGATAAGAAGCTCTGTTCCTCCAGGGACTATGACCAGTCTACCGAGGCCCAACTCCCACGACGTTCTGTTGCGTCCAGAAGCAGCTTGAAGCTCTTTCAGCAGCTTCGCCCAGTTGTTTTAGTGACCATTTACACTCGTTTCCTCGTAAGCCAAGCTGCTTTAGCACATTGTATGTGGAAGTGGAGATAAGACCTCTGACGCTTACCTCGATGGCGAAGATTTTTACTGAGCACGCCTCGTATCACCTTAGACCTGCCGCGAGCTCACAGTACTTCTTGAGCTTGCTCGTGTGAGTTTCAGTCAGTTTTATTTTGATTGTTTCAGAACTGTGTGACAAAGTTTTATTGTGATTGTTTCAGAACTGTGTGACATAATTTTATTGTGATTGTTTCAGAACTGTGTGACAGAATTTTATTGTGATTGTTTCAGAACTGTGTGACAGGCAGCCAGCTTCATAATTATCTGATCAGCTGAATTACGTGGCTGCTGTTTCTTGTCTCTACTGTCAGAGCTGGAAAGAAATATAAATACGTAAAATAGCCTATATCTGATACTGTATCTTGGTGATCGATCGCTGAGAAAAGGTAGATTTGCTGTAGGACGCTGCCTAATTTCTTGTCTGTAGACAGGACAGTTCCAATATTAGTTTTGGAACTTCTGACCTAAGGACTCTAGTGTGGGGGTCAATCGTTGACATAACCGCAAGGCAAACATTAAAGCAATCAGGTTGACACGACCATATGAGTTGGCTGGAAAACCCAAGCAGCTCAAACTATATCTCATATTGTCATCATCATGTGCCACGCCAGTGAGCTCTAGCGGTCATGCTTCACCTAACACGATTACAGAAATCTTGTCCTAGGTTTATTTAGTGATCGTGGTGATGGTTGTTGTTGTTGTTGTTGTTGTTGTTGTTGTTGTTGTTGCTGTTTTTGTAGATAACTATATAATTACGATGAGGAGAAAGAATAAGCAGATAACGATCATGACAAAGAATAATCATTCAGTATTAATGATGGTAATGATGAAAATGCAAACTTGCACAATTGTCCCCAGGCTTGTTTCGATACGCCATTCTACAGAGTGGAGCTCCGACCGCCCACTGGGCGGTGATGCCTGACTCTGACCTCGGTGACCTCACCAAAGGTCCTCTTCATCATATCAGCGACCTCGGCTGCGCTCTGGAGGACAAGAAACAGACCTTGACCTGCTTGAAGGACATCAACGCTACTAGACTGTCGACCAACAATTACAATGTTAGTGTCTTTATGCTTGTCAGACATCTTTTACAATGTCATTGTTCATGTGATTGTCAAACAAGTATTACAATGTTAGTGTTTTTATGTTTGTCAGACAACTTTTACAATGTCATTGTTCATGTGATTGTCAAACAAGTATTACAATGTTAGTGTCTTTATGTTTGTCAGACAACTTTTACAATGTCATTGTTCATGTGATTGTCAAACAAGTGTTACAATGTTAGTGTCTTTATGTTTGTCAGACAACTTTTACAATGTCATTGTTCATGTGATTGTCAAACAAGTATTACAATGTTAGTGTTTTTATGTTTGTCAGACAACTTTTACAATGTCATTGTTCATGTGATTGTCAAACAAGTATTACAATGTTAGTGTCTTTATGTTTGTCAGACAACTTTTACAATGTCATTGTTCATGTGATTGTCAAACAAGTATTACAATGTTAGTGTCTTTATGTTTGTCAGACAACTTTTACAATGTCAATGCCCTTGTGATTGTCAAACAAGTATTACAATGTTAGTGTTTTTATGTTTGTCAGACAACTTTTACAATGTCATTGTTCATGTGATTGTCAAACAAGTATTACAATGTTAGTGTCTTTATGTTTGTCAGACAACTTTTACAATGTCAATGCCCTTGTGATTGTCAAACAAGTATTACAATGTTAGTGTTTTTATGTTTGTCAGACAACTTTTACAATGTCATTGTTCATGTGATTGTCAAACAAGTATTACAATGTTAGTGTCTTTATGATTGTCAGACAACTTTTACAATGTCATTGTTCATGTGATTGTCAAACAAGTATTACAATGTTAGTGTTTTTATGTTTGTCAGACAACTTTTACAATGTCATTGTTCATGTGATTGTCAAACAAGTATTACAATGTTAGTGTCTTTATGTTTGTCAGACAACTTTTACAATGTCATTGTTCATGTGATTGTCAAACAAGTATTACAATGTTAGTGTCTTTATGTTTGTCAGACAACTTTTACAATGTCATTGTTCATGTGATTGTCAAACAAGTATTACAATGTTAGTGTCTTTATGTTTGTCAGACAACTTTTACAATGTCATTGTTCATGTGATTGTCAAACAAGTATTACAATGTTAGTGTCTTTATGTTTGTCAGACAACTTTTACAATGTCATTGTTCATGTGATTGTCAAACAAGTATTACAATGTTAGTGTCTTTATGTTTGTCAGACAACTTTTACAATGTCATTGTTCATGTGATTGTCAAACAAGTATTACAATGTTAGTGTTTTTATGTTTGTCAGACAACTTTTACAATGTCATTGTTCATGTGATTGTCAAACAAGTATTACAATGTTAGTGTCTTTATGTTTGTCAGACAACTTTTACAATGTCAATGCCCTTGTGATTGTCAAACAAGTATTACAATGTTAGTGTCTTTATGTTTGTCAGACAACTTTTACGGCACTTTTTACTCGCTCCCAAAGGGCCCTTACAACAGTTCAGTCTGAACCATTACAAGTGATAGTCTGCGCCGAGAATGACCCGGTACTTGAAATCTCTACAGACGCAGCATACAAGGTGACGCTCGACAATCAATAATGACTAAGAGTATATCGGCTGACCCAGCTCTCATCTGTTATGTGTCTGCGCTCTGACCAGAGCGCTCCTCACAAAGAATCCGTAACACAGACGATTTTTAACATAAAAAAAAAAAAAATAGGGATCGACCGCGCACTTTCGGGTGTCATTCAGGCTGCCCTACTGCTGCCACCCTTGTGATTGCCTAACATGTAGTACAACTGACATGAAATCACTGAGAATAATGTCAGTGTACAACATGTATGTTGAATGTTGCGTGTTGGATGTTGTATGTTGGATGTTGCGTGTTGGATGTTGTATGTTGCGTGTTCGATGTTGGATGTTGTATGTTGCGTGTTGGATGTTGGATGTTGTATGTTGTATGTTGGATGTTGGATGTTGTATGTTGCATGTTGGATGTTGGATGTTGGATGTTGGATGTTGCATGTTGGATGCTGGATGTTGTATGTTGCGTGTTGTATGTTGGATGTTGGATGTTGGATGTTGTATGTTGGATGTTGCATGTTGGATGCTGGATGTTGTATGTTGCGTGTTGGATGTTGTATGTTGTATGTTGTATGTTGGATGTTGGGTGTTGTATGTTGTATGTTGGATGTTGGGTGTTGTATGTTGATCTTGTATGTTGCGTGTTGTATGTTGTGTGTTGTGTGATGTTTGTTGGATGTTGTATGTTGGATGTAGTATGTTGGGTGTTGGATGTTGAGAGTTGTATGTTATATGTTGTATGTTGGGTGTTGAGAGTTGGATGTTGGATGTTGTATGTTGGATGTTGGATGTTTCAGCATGGCGATGAAATCTTCTATTTCACGGCAAGTGTGGATGGATTCTTCCTTCTCGACCACCCGATCAAACTGCTGGATCGACGGACCCACAGACAGACAGGGACCCTGAACGGAGAGGCCCTGTTGATGGGTGTGGTGAAAGACGAAGGATCGTTGACAGGTGTGAGTCTTCTTCTTTTTCTTCTTCTTCTTCTTCTTCTTCTTCTTCTCCTCCCTCCCTCCCTCTCTTCCTTCCTTCCTTCCTTCCTTCCTTTCTTTCTTCCTCCTTCCTTTCATCCTTATCTTCCTATCCTTCCTTTCTTCTTCTTCTTCTTATTCTTTTGCTCCTTTGTCTTCGTTTTCGTCTTCGTCCTCGTGTTCTGTAGCTTCTGTCTTCCTCTTCTTCTTGTTATTTTTACTTTTATTATTTTACATGTTATTTTTCTTGTCCTCCTCTTTCTTTCTTCTTTCAAATAATTTTTTGAATTTTTTTTTTTAAGGCAACACGTGAGTTTTTCCTTATGTCTGTTTACAATATATGTTACCCCCCCCCCCCCTTTTCCCTCCCCCGAATGACATGCTAAACACCAGCCCAACTTATGAGGATCAGATTAGCTTTGGGCTATAACTCAGGTAACCTGCCCATTTGTGTGAACATAACTCAGGTAACCTGCCCATTTGTGTGAACATAACTCAGGTAACCTGCCCATTTGTGTGAACATAACTCAGGTAACCTGCCCATTTGTGTGAACATAACTCAGGTAACCTGCCCATTTGTGTGAACATAACTCAGGTAACCTGCCCATTTGTGTGAACATAACTCAGGTAACCTGCCCATTTGTGTGAACATAACTCAGGTAACCTGCCCATTTGTGTGAACATAACTCAGGTAACCTGCCCATTTGTGTGAACATAACTCAGGTAACCTGCCCATTTGTGTGAACATAACTCAGGTAACCTGCCCATTTGTGTAAACATAACTCAGGTAACCTGCCCATTTGTGTGAACATAACTCAGGTAACCTGCCCATTTGTGTGAACATAACTCAGGTAACCTGCCCATTTGTATGAACATAACTCAGGTAACCTGCCCATTTGTGTGAACATAACTCAGGTAACCTGCCCATTTGTGTGAACATAACTCAGGTAACCTGCCCATTTGTGTGAACATAACTCAGGTAACCTGCCCATTTGTGTGAACATAACTCAGGTAACCTGACCATTTGTGTGAACATAACTCAGGTAACCTGCCCATTTGTGTGAACATAACTCAGGTAACCTGCCCATTTGTGTGAACATAACTCAGGTAACCTGACCATTTGTGTGAACATAACTCAGGTAACCGGCCCATTTGTGTGAAGACCTTCAGGTGCATACTCAGACCCAGTCATACACCAGCAGGTGTGTGGTTTAGCTGTCATTGGGTGACTGGTACAACACTCGGGCGTTCCGTGGCATCCACACATGCTTCCACCAATGAGTATATGGCTGTGACCAGAGCAGCAGTGATGCTATTGGTTACTTGTGATGATCGTAGTGATGGCGGTGGTGCTGGTGGGTGGTGCTGGTGGGTGGTAGTTGTGGTGGTGCTGGTGGGTGGTTGTGGTGGTGGTGGTGGCGGTGATTATGATCATGGATGTGGTTGCAGTGGTGGCGGGGGTAGTGGCGATTATGATCGCGTTTGTTAGGGTTTAAACAACGGATCAACATCATGGTACAAGATTTTAACCCATCAGTGCTCTGTTCTACTTCAAACTAAAACCTGAGTTTGAAGAAACTCAGCACAGTGCACGAACTCTGTAGCACCGGCGAGGTTCCTGAAATAATTTGGGTAGACATTTTAACTTCATATTTTGTCCAGGCACCGTCATTAGGCTACTATTTTCGATTTCCAACTGCCAAGGAATATTCTACGTGCGCAACAATACACAAGGGCGTCTGATCTTACTACCGAGCAACCAGGGGAAATTACTAGAAGTTCACGTGTCTAAAATCCTAGCCTTCACAGGGACTTGAACCCGGGCCCTCCGGCACTCGGGTTAGACGCCACGCGCCGAGACCACTCAGCCCCAGTTTGTGGTTTTGGATACGCCGACGATGATGACGGTAGAGTCAGGGGGATGGATCATTGAGGAAGTGACGGCAGCTAACACTGCGGGCTGCTGTTCCCTTGCTCTATGACATTCTTGTATGCTGGGAGCTCTAGACAGAGATTGTCCAGTGACGGTCACTCTTTCTCTGCAGCTAACATGTTCCGACTGTTGAGCTTGGGACAGGACACGCAGGACATGACGTTCGGACCCTCCGCTGCTCAGATGCCTGACCAGTTCAGCGACAATTACTTCTTTGCTCTCCCAGAGAGCATCTTGGCTCAGTACAAGAAAATGGACAATTTTGAAAGTAAGCAGCACCGTCAAGTTTCTGACCTCTGTAGGCTTTAAATCTCTCTCTTATCCGACTCCTCTTCTTCTTCTGATTATTATATTATTATTATTATTATTATTATTATTATTATTATTATTTTATAATTTTATTTTTATTATATTATTGTTATTATTATTATTTTATTATTGTGTGTGTTTTTAATTATTATTATATTGTTATTGTTATTATTATTATTATTATGTTTATATTATTAGTATTATTATATTATTATTTATTGTTATTATTGTTATTATTATTTTATGACACAATGGTTTCCTTTTGTGAATGTAAATAATGTGGACACAAACGATACGCTGCAGAATTGACTGACAGTCGTCTGTAGCTGAATCTCATTAAATGCTACATTAACATTGCTACAGAATAACATCAGCAGATCAGCTCTCTGAAATGACCCTGGTCGTTACCTTGCTAATCTAGACAACCTTGCTAATCTAGACAACCTTGCTAATCTAGACAACCTTGCTAATCTAGACAACCTTGCTAATCTAGACAATGTGATTTGTGTGAAAGCGGTTCACGGGTCTGATTTTTTGGATGTAACTATAGAAACGGACATGATCAGAAATAGCGAATCGAGACGGATTAACAATTATGCAATACATTGTTTGTGGGCTCATTATTAGAATTGTTATTGTTATTAATATTTTATGATAAGACACAACTTGTATAACACACTCAAGGGAAAAGCTAAACGCAGGAAAGCAACAGGTAGGCAGCGATACACGTGGAGAGTTAACATCAGTTAGCCTTGGTCGTGAAGACGGCCCTTGACTGACTGAAGTCTAGGCCGCTTTGCATACTCCTTGCTCAGACGAACACATGACGTATCACTTTATAGAATTTATATTCCAATCTGTCGTTATTCTAGAACTTATTGACACGTGGATATATGTCTTGTCTTGTTTCAGAGTTGGTCCACTTTGTGTACAAGCCGTGGTCGGATCCTTACAATGTGACTGCCAACTTCATTCGTCTGTCGGACGTTAGTTCTTGTGGCTATTGGTGGCGTTACATTGTTGTGGTGTAATGGTTGCGGTGTAATGGTTGTGGTGTGATGGCTGTGGTGAAATGGTTGTGGTGTGATGGTTGTGGTGTAATGGTTGTGGTGTAATGGTTGTGGTGTAATGGTTGAGGTGTAATGGTTGTGGTGTAATGGTTGCGGTGTAATGGTTGTGGTGTGATGGCTGTGGTGTAATGGTTGTGGTGTAATGGTTGTGGTGTAATGGTTGTGGTGTGATGGTTGTGGTGTAATGGTTGAGGTGTGATGGTTGTGGCCTGATGGTTGTGGTGTTTTCATTGTAGTTTGCTGTTGTAATTATTTGTAGTTGATTTTAACTGTTCTTGTTTTTCCTATAATTAATTTACGTTGTCTCTGGACCATCGGGGAAGAAACTGGGCAACAACCTCGTCAAGAAAACTTCTATAGCAGTGGTCTTCAACCTTTTCCTACCCCCAACCACTAATGATTGAAGACCACTGCTCTTCATGATGATGGTACCAACTGGTGCTTCCCCATATAATGTTCTACAGAAGGGTGATATAAACTTGGTCTTCACCATGGAATGTTACTGAGGCCTCACCATGGAATGTTACTGAGGCCTCACCATGGAACGTTACTGAGGCCTGACCATGGAATATTACTAAGGCCTCACCATGGAATGTTACTGAGGCCTCACCATGGAATGTTACTGAGGCCTCACCATGGAACGTTACTGAGGCCTGACCATGGAACGTTACTGAGGCCTCACCATGGAACGTTACTGAGGCCTGACCATGGAACGTTACTGAGGCCTGACCATGGAACGTTACTGAGGCCTTACCATGGAATGTTACTGAGGCCTGACCATGGAACGTTACTGAGGCCTGACCATGGAATGTTACTAAGGCCTCACCATGGAACGTTACTGAGGCCTGACCATGGAATGTTACTAAGGCCTCACCATGAAACGTTACTGAGGCCTCACCATGGAATGTTACTGAGGCCTCACCATGGAACGTTACTGAGGCCTGACCATGGAACGTTACTGAGGCCTTACCATGGAACGTTACTGAGGCCTGACCATGGAATGTTACTGAGGCCTGACCATGGAACGTTACTGAGGCCTGACCATGGAACGTTACTGAGGCCTGACCATGGAACGTTACTGAGGCCTGACCATGGAATGTTACTAAGGCCTCACCATGGAACGTTACTGAGGCCTCACCATGGAACGTTACTGAGGCCTCACCATGGAATGTTACTGAGGCCTGACCATGGAATGTTACTGAGGCCTCACCATGGAACGTTACTGAGGCCTCACCATGGAATGTTACTAAGGCCTCACCATGGAAGGTTACTGAGGCCTGACCATGGAATGTTACTGAGGCCTGACCATGGAACGTTACTGAGGCCTGACCATGGAATGTTACTAAGGCCTCACCATGGAATGTTACTGAGGCCTGACCATGGAATGTTACTGAGGCCTCACCATGGAACGTTACTGAGGCCTGACCATGGAATGTTACTGAGGCCTGACCATGGAATGTTACTAAGGCCTGACCATGGAATGTTACTAAGGCCTCACCATGGAACGTTACTGAGGCCTCACCATGGAACGTTACTGAGGCCCGACCATGGAATGTTACTGAGGCCTGACCATGGAATGTTACTAAGGCCTCACCATGGAATGTTACTAAGGCCTGACCATGGAATGTTACTGAGGCCTGACCATGGAATTTTACTGAGGCCTCACCATGGAATGTTACTGAGGCCTCACCATGGAATGTTACTGAGGCCTGACCATGGAATGTTACTGAGACCTCACCATGGAATGTTACTGCGGCCTCACCATGGAATGTTACTCAGGCCTCACCATGGAACGTTACTGAGGCCTCACCATGGAATGTTACTGAGGCCTCACCATGGAATGTTACTGAGGCCTCACCATAGAATGTTACTGAGGCCTCACCATGGAATGTTACTGAGGCCTGACCATGGAATGTAACTGAAGCCTCATCATGGAATGTTACTGAGGCCTCACCATGGAATGTTACTGAGGCCTCACCATGGAATGTTACTGAGGCCTCACCATAGAATGTTACTGAGGCCTCACCATGAAATGTTACTGAGGCCTCACCATAGAATGTTACTGAGGCCTGACCATGGAATGTTACTGAGGCCTCACCATAGAATGTTACTGAGGCCTCACCATGGAATGTTACTGAGGCCTCACCATAGAATGTTACTGAGGCCTGACCATGGAATGGTACTGAAGCCTCACCATAGAATGTTACTGAGGCCTCACCATAGAATGTTACTGATGCCTGACCATGGAATGTTACTGAGGCCTCACCATAGAATGTTACTGAGGCCTCACCATGAAATGTTACTGAGGCCTCACCATAGAATGTTACTGAGGCCTCACCATAGAATGTTACTGAGGCCTCACCATAGAATGTTACTGAGGCCTCACCATAGAATGTTACTGAGGCCTCACCATGGAATGTTACCGAGGCCTGACCATGGAATATTACTGAGGCTTCACTATGGAATGTTACTGAGGCTTCACCATGGAATATTACTGAGGCCTCACCATGGAATGTTACTGAGGCCTCACCATGGAATGTTACTGAGGCCTCACCATGGAATGTTACTGAGGCCTGACCATGGAATGTTACTGAGGCCTGACCATGGAATGTTAGTGAGGCCTGACCATGGAATGTTCTACACAGAGATGACATAAACTGAGGCTTCACCATGGAATATTACTGAGGCCTCACCATGGAATATTACTGAGGCCTCACCATGGAATATTACTGAGGCCTCACGATGGAAAGTTCTACACTGAGATGACATAAACTGTGGCTTCACCATTGAATGTTCTACAACGAGAGGATATAAATTGGGGCTTTATCATGGAATGTTATACACAGACATGACATAAACTGTGGCTTCACCATGGAATGTTCTACAACGAGATGATATAAACTGCGGCTTCACCATTGAATGTTCTACAACGTGAGGATATAAACTGCGGCTTCACCATGGAATGTTCTACAATGAGAGGATATAAACTGCGGCTTCACCATGGAATGCTCTAAAATGACAGGATATAAGCCGCGACTTCACCATGGAATGCTCTAGAAAACGATTTTAAAATTATAACGTCATACTTGCTCACACGATTAAATATATGAAGCTGAACAGAGAACTGTATGTTTGTCGATGGTTCCACAGCTGATCGGTGACATCACGTTCACAGCTCCGACAATCCAGACAGCCGACTACCTGAGTAGGAGCAACAGAACCCAGCTTTATGTCTACAGCTTCGAGCATAGATCTGATAGCTCTATTTATCCTCAGTGGATGGGTAAGCGTATGTCTTCAAACGGTCTTCCTACTGTCTTTATCCTCATCATTATCATCATCATCCTGCTGGTATGTGTATATGTTGTATTGTTACACTGTCTTTCTGTCACCATCATCATCATCATCATTGCAGTGCACTTCCCTAGGTTGGGATAGCTAGCTCACATGATTCTCCAACCTCAGATGTTTTATTAGAAAACAGTGACCATGACATATCAGCCCCACAGTGGGCGGGCAGGAACTGACCACTCGTCTAAGAAAGTTTATTGGCTGTTCCAAGATGTGTCCAGTCTGTTGTCCACTACCGCTAACACTTGTCCAGGGCTGATTCCCAGGGCTCAGACTGGACATCACAATTCAGTACCAACAGCTCTACTTACAGCAGAGAATGACCTGTCTGCAGATTATTCCTGTTAGACTCGCCAATGGTCTACATCAACGTTTACGCTTGTTCACTTAGTTCACCTGCTATTACTGACTTGACAGGCTTCTTGTCATCAGTAAAAGTTGCCAAATTGTCGCCCCCGAGGTAGGCTTCTTGAACATGTGTTGGCTGCTCGTTGTACGGTCTTGGTAAGTCGAGACACACACACAAGACGTTCTTTCCCTGGACTCACTCTAGAAATGGCTAACCTATCATCCACATGTAGTTTTCCACTGGTGAGGACCTCATCCCTCAACTGGTCAACTTCCACGGTAGACGGTTTATTAGCTTCGTTCTTGCTGTTTTCGTACAGTAGTACGAGAGTTGTACCGTGGAAAAGATTGTGGTCTCATCAAACAATATTCCCAATAACAGCAAGCGATTCCCTGTAGCCAGCTTTTATTGTGTAGACGGTTCATCGTTTGTTGACATTTCTCCTGCCAGGTGTGCCTCACGGAGATGACTTGTTTCATGTGTTCGGGACCCCTCTAGAAGGTTCCAGGGGGAGAAACTTCACAGCCCGGGACCGATTGGTCAGTCAGGCTGTCATGGACTTGTGGATCCATTTTGTGAAACACGGGTAAGTTGAGAACATGCACGGGTAGGTTGAGGACATCCAGGGGTAGGTTAAGGATATCCACGGATAGGTTGAGGATATCCACTGGTAGGTTGAGGACATCTACGGGTAGGTTAAGGACATCCACGGGTAAGTTAATGACATTTAGGGGTAAGTTAAAGAAACATACGACAGTATGTTTAGTCGGTAGGCTAACATTTCAGAGACATTCAGGGAATTACTACTATAACCACCACAACTTCAACAGCAAATACGTAAATCTACAATATCCCCTGTTACCAAAACTACTGATAAACAATTATAATTACTACTATTCATACGTGTGCAATAACCACCACTGCTACTACAACTATATATTATAATAGTAATTACCACCACTGCTACTACAACTATATATTATAATAGTAATTACTACCACTGCTACTACCACTATATATTATAATAGTAATTAACACCACTGCTACTACCGCTATATAATAGTAATTAACACCACTGCTACTACCACTATATATTATAATAGTAATTACTACAATACACCACTGCTACTACCACTATATATTATAATAGTAATTACTACAATACACCACTGCTACTACCACTATATATTATAATAGTAATTACTACAATACACCACTGCTACTACCACTATATATTATAATAGTAATTACTACAATACACCACTGCTACTACCACTATATATTATAATAGTAATTACTACAATACACCACTGCTACTACCACTATATATTATAATAGTAATTACTACAATACACCACTGCTACTACCACTATATATTATAATAGTAATTACTACAATACACCACTGCTACTACCACTATATATTATAATAGTAATTACTACAATACACCACTGCTACTACCACTATATATTATAATAGTAATTACTACAATACACCACTGCTACTACCACTATATATTATAATAGTAATTACTACAATACACCACTGCTACTACCACTATATATTATAATAGTAATTACTACAATACACCACTGCTACTACCACTATATATTATAATAGTAATTACTACAATACACCACTGCTACTACCACTATATATTATAATAGTAATTACTACAATACACCACTGCTACTACCACTATATATTATAATAGTAATTACTACAATACACCACTGCTACTACCACTATATATTATAATAGTAATTACTACAATACACCACTGCTACTACCACTATATATTATAATAGTAATTACTACAATACACCACTGTAAAGGTCAGCGTCTGTGGCTTAGGCGTTGGGAACGCGCTTCGTAATGTCGGAGTGCTGGGTTCAATTCCAGCTAGCTGCGGGCAGTTTGTCTTGCGTTGGTGTCGAAATTGGCTTCGAGAGCCGACCGTGCAGTGAGCAATGGCAAACTACTGGACGTAAATTTGCCCAAAAAACTGCTAGAACTGAAAAATGCTCGAGTTAGCTCTGCAATGTCCTGTAAAGGTTACGCCACTAGCTTTAACTAATCGCTGTAATGTTTACTACACTAACCGCTGTAATGTTTACTACACTAACCGCTGTAATGTTTACTACACTAACCGCTGTAATGTTTACTACACTAACCGCTGTAATGTTTACTACACTAACCGCTGTAATGTTTACTACACTAACCACTGTAATGTTTACTACACTAACCACTGTAATGTTTACTACACTAACCACTGTAATGTTTACTACACTAACCACTGTAATGTTTACTACACTAACCGCTGTAATGTTTACTACACTAACCGCTGTAATGTTTACTACACTAACCACTGTAATGTTTACTACACTAACCACTGTAATGTTTACTACACTAACCACTGTAATGTTTACTACACTAACCACTGTAATGTTAACTACACTAACCACTGTAATGTTAACTACACTAACCGCTGTAATGTTTACTACACTAACCGCTGTAATGTTTACTACACTAACCACTGTAATGTTTACTACACTAACCACTGTAATGTTAACTACACTAACCACTGTAATGTTAACTACACTAACCACTGTAATGTTAACTACACTAACCACTGTAATGTTAACTACACTAACCACTGTAATGTTAACTACACTAACCACTGTAATGTTTACTACACTAACCACTGTAATGTTAACTACACTAACCACTGTAATGTTAACTACACTAACCACTGTAATGTTAACTACACTAACCACTGTAATGTTTACTACACTAACCACTGTAATGTTAACTACACTAACCACTGTAATGTTTACTACACTAACCACTGTAATGTTAACTACGCTAACCACTGTAATGTTAACTACACTAACCACTGTAATGTTTACTACACTAACCACTGTAATGTTTACTACACTAACCACTGTAATGTTAACTACACTAACCACTGTAATGTTAACTACACTAACCACTGTAATGTTTACTACACTAACCACTGTAATGTTTACTACACTAACCACTGTAATGTTAACTACACTAACCACTGTAATGTTAACTACACTAACCACTGTAATGTTAACTACACTAACCGCTGTTACTACTACTATTATTGCAAGTTTAACCATTCCTAATAATACAGTTATTTATTGTAATATCACAACTATTATGAATGTTGAATGTTGAATTAAAAATCGACATCACAGCACTTATGACACTCCCATAAGCGCTCCGTCCCCATCTTCAGCAGCACGCTGAGAGTTAAATTTCGATGGCACCAGTAACAGTCTGATTGTATATCCGTCTCGCCCCTCCCCTGAGTGTCGAGCGTCGGCCAGATCCCCTTGTAACTCCTTGCAGTGCCATTCTGCTCAGACCGTAATGATCTATCTGTTCCTCGGCACTGTTCATTCGCTCCCAAACCCTTCGTATGACGCCTACGACTACTAATACAAATAATACTGTAACAACCACAACTACTTCTACATATATAGCTACTATAACTACAACTACTTCTACAACTATAGCTACTATAACTACAACTACTTCTACAACTATAGCTACTATAACTGCAGCTACTTCTACAACTATAGCTACTATAACTGCAACTACTTCTACAACTATAGCTACTATAATTGCAACTACTTCTACAACTATAGCTACTATAACTGCAACTACTTCTACAACTATAGCTACTATAACTACAACTACTTCTACAACTATAGCTACTATAATTGCAACTACTTCTACAACTATAGCTACTATAACTGCAACTACTTCTACAATTATAGCTACTATAACTGCAACTACTTCTACAACTATAGCTACTATAACTGCAACTACTTCTACAACTATAGCTACTATAATTGCAACTACTTCTACAACTATAGCTACTATAACTACAACTACTTCTACAACTATAGCTACTATAATTGCAACTACTTCTACAACTATAGCTACTATAACTACAACTACTTCTACAACTATAGCTACTATAACTGCAACTGTTACTGTTTTCCCAAATTCTCACAGTGAGGTGCTTGTTCTGAAGCTTGTAACAAATGTTTCTTTGTTGACATTGCCAAGGTGTCAGTGATACTCCCTTTCTTGTCACTTTTGTCAGGATTTACTTTGTTTGTGAGATTTATACCTGAAATCTGGTCACTTTCTGAGGTATGATGAGCGGATGGCAGGTCTACTGATTCCCCTCCCTAGCTTCATATGTTCTCTTACTTTTTTCTATTTGGTCGGAACACGCTTAAATCTGGCTTGTCCGATGGTCACTATTACTTTTATATTACTAATTTAATATTAATGCACTGATGAATTTTAATCACGTATAATTCTTGATTTTCATCTCCCATGAAACCTTCTTCTGGTATTCAAAGAGTTTATTTTGTCGTGTTTATAAATTCAATGTACGTCTGCTTCAGAACTCCATCTCGTGTCAGTTTCCAGCCGGAAACATACAGCCATCAGCAAAATTACATTCTGATCACCAGCAATGACACGGACGTGGTCCTGCGACAAGAGAGACATCTGCGAGCTTGTCACATGACTTTCTGGAACTCTTTCCTGACAAACTTGGTGTCCAGACCACGGGACACGGCTGAGCCACAGCCAGTTGTCACCTCTATATTAGCAGCTCTCCTGGGTCTCCTGTCTGTGGCCAGCATAACGGTCATCTTATGTCTGTGCTGGAAGCTGGCTTCAAACAGACGTTATATCAAACAGACCAGCCAGACTTAACACAGAGACATTATATCAGATATACAAGCAAGACATAACACAGGGACATTATATCAGATATACAAGCAATACATAACACAGGGACATTATATCAGATATACAAGCAAGACATAACACATGGAGATTATATCAGATATACAAGCAAGATATAACACAGGGAGATTATATCAGATATAAAAGCAAGACATAACCCCAGGAGATTATATCAGATATACAAGCAAGACATAACAGAGGGATATTAGATATACAAGCAAGACATAACACAGGGACATTATATCAGAAACACAAGCAAGACATAACACCGGGACATTGAATCAGATATACAAGCAAGACATAACACCGGGACATTATATCAGATATAAAAGCAAGACATAACACAGGGACATTATATCAGAAACACAAGCAAGACATAACACAGGGGCATTATATCAGATATAAAAGCAAGACATAACACAGGGACATTATATCAGATATAAAAGCAAGACATAACACCGGGACATTATATCAGATATACTAGCAAGACATAACACCGGGACATTATATCAGATATACAAGCAAGACATAACACCGGGACATTATATCAGATATACAAGCAAGACATAACACAGGGGCATTATATCAGATATACAAGCAAGACATAACACCGGGACATTATATCAGATATACAAGCAAGACATAACACCGGGACATTATATTAGACATACAATATATTTTTCTGCTGTCATAGAATGGACTGGTTAAAGTCTTCATTTGGTGAATATATCCTTTGAATATGATATTGTCAAAAGTGTTAACAAACCGTTAACCATTTTTTCCCTTTTTTAACATGAGTGCCGATCGAAATACGTTCGTTTAATTGACACATTAGAAATATTATGTAACATTCATAACAATCTAATTGTCAAAGAAATCTGGCTTCTCAACAATAGGGAGTTTTGGAAGCTGAAATATGTGGGTCACATGAAACATTACAATGGTATAGAGGCAGGAATAATAGGAGGACAGTTTCTGATGAGTAGAGGCCAACTTAGAAGTCAGTGGACTGAGGGAATTAAAGACACCAGGAGAAAGAAGATGCAGGAGGCGTGGGGAGAGGGGGGGGGGGGGTCGGGGGCTAGGAATGTCTTAGACTAATTCGGTAGTTCTCTGTTGAAAGTGACCTTTTGTAAAGGATTCAGCCCGCTGGTCAGAGAAAACCGAGACAGAAACGTTGTTCAAATGTTTACATAGAGCTTTAGGACATACCTGTTTACATTGAGCTTTAGGACATACCTGTTTACATAGAGCTTTAGGACATACCTGTTTACATTGAGCTTTAGGACATACCTGTTTACATAGAGCTTTAGGACATACCTGTTTACATTGAGCTTTAGGACATACCTGTTTACATAGAGCTTTAGGACATACCTGTTTACATAGAGCTTTAGGACATACCTGTTTACATAGAGCTTTAGGACATACCTGTTTACATTGAGCTTTAGGACATACCTGTTTACATAGAGCTTTAGGACATACCTGTTTACATAGAGCTTTAGGACATACCTGTTTACATAGAGCTTTAGGACATACCTGTTTACATAGAGCTTTAGGACATACGTGTTTACATAGAGCTTTAGGACATACCTGTTTACATAGAGCTTTAGGACATACGTGTTTACATAGAGCTTTAGGACATACGTGTTTACATAGAGCTTTAGGACATACGTGTTTACATAGAGCTTTAGGACATACGTGTTTACATAGAGCTTTAGGACATACGTGTTTACATAGAGCTTTAGGACATACGTGTTTACATAGAGCTTTAGGACATACCTGTTTACATAGAGCTTTAGGACATATCTGTTTACATAGAGCTTTAGGACATACGTGTTTACATAGAGCTTTAGGACACACCTGTTTACATAGAGCTTTAGGACATACGTGTTTACATAGAGCTTTAGGACATACGTGTTTACATAGAGCTTTAGGACATACGTGTTTACATAGAGCTTTAGGACATACGTGTTTACATAGAGCTTTAGGACATACGTGTTTACATAGAGCTTTAGGACATACGTGTTTACATAGAGCTTTAGGACATACGTGTTTACATAGAGCTTTAGGACATACCTGTTTACATAGAGCTTTAGGACATACCTGTTTACATAGAGCTTTAGGACATACCTGTTTACATAGAGCTTTAGGACATACGTGTTTACATAGAGCTTTAGGACATACCTGTTTACATAGAGCTTTAGGACATACCTGTTTACATTGAGCTTTAGGACATACCTGTTTACATTGAGCTTTAGGACATACCTGTTTACATAGAGCTTTAGGACATACCTGTTTACATAGAGCTTTAGGACATACCTGTTTACATAGAGCTTTAGGACATACCTGTTTACATAGAGCTTTAGGACATACCTGTTTACATAGAGCTTTAGGACATACCTGTTTACATAGAGCTTTAGGACATACCTGTTTACATAGAGCTTTAGGACATACGTGTTTACATAGAGCTTTAGGACATACCTGTTTACATAGAGCTTTAGGACATACGTGTTTACATAGAGCTTTAGGACATACGTGTTTACATAGAGCTTTAGGACATACGTGTTTACATAGAGCTTTAGGACATACGTGTTTACATAGAGCTTTAGGACATACCTGTTTACATAGAGCTTTAGGACATACCTGTTTACATAGAGCTTTAGGACATACCTGTTTACATAGAGCTTTAGGACATACGTGTTTACATAGAGCTTTAGGACATACCTGTTTACATAGAGCTTTAGGACATACCTGTTTACATTGAGCTTTAGGACATACCTGTTTACATTGAGCTTTAGGACATTCCTGTTTACATAGAGCTTTAGGACATACGTGTTTACATAGAGCTTTAGGACATACGTGTTTACATAGAGCTTTATGACATACGTGTTTACATAGAGCTTTAGGACATACCTGTTTACGTAGAGCTTTAGGACATACGTGTTTACATAGAGCTTTAGGACATACCTGTTTACATAGAGCTTTAGGACATACCTGTTTACGTAGAGATAAATAAACAACACATGAAACATAATTGCCAGGTTGTTGTTGAGTGGCTCCTGTTGTGTGGTCGAAAACTGGACAGTGTATATTGTACAATGTGAGCTATCAGAAAGTCCTTCTGGGTCTCTGGGGATGTGGGTGTACAATGTGAGCTCTGAGAAAGTCCTTCTGGGTCTCTGGGGATGTGGGTGTACAATGTAAGCTATCAGAAAGTCCTTCTGGGTCTCTGGGGATGTGGGTGTACAATGTAAGCTATCAGAAAGTCCTTCTGGGTCTCTGGGGATGTGGGTGTACAATGTAAGCTATCAGAAAGTCCTTCTGGGTCTCTGGGGATGTGGGTGTACAACGTAAGCTCTGAGAAAGTCCTTCTGGGTCTCTGGGGATGTGGGTGTACAACGTAAGCTCTGAGAAAGTCCTTCTGGGTCTCTGGGGATGTGGGTGTACAACGTAAGCTATCAGAAAGTCCTTCTGGGTCTCTGGGGATGTGGGTGTACAATGTAAGCTATCAGAAAGTCTTTCTGGGTCTCTGGGGATGTGGGTGTACAACGTAAGCTATCAGAAAGTCCTTCTGGGTCTCTGGGGATGTGGGTGTACAATGTAAGCTATCAGAAAGTCCTTCTGGGTCTCTGGGGATGTGGGTGTACAACGTAAGCTATCAGAAAGTCCTTCTGGGTCTCTGGGGATGTGGGTATACAATGTAAGCTATCAGAAAAGTCCTACTGGGTCTCTGGGGATGTGGGAGAGAGATTGCCCTCGCTCATAAAACATACAAAACCCAATACAAGTTTAAAGCAGACACGGGTGAGTGACAGTAGAGACCGTGATGCAAGACATATGAAAATACACAGCCATGCTCCATGAGCAGCCCAGCCTTTATTGTGTAGACAGTGGCAGCGATTGTGTGCTAGGGGCTAGGTTGCTTCCAGATATTTCTAACGGTTTACTATTTTAAGTTTTAACCCCCCCCCCCCCCCCCCCCCCCCCCCCCCCCCCCCCCCCCCCCCCCCCCCCCCCCCCCCACTGTGCCAGTCAGGTATTGATGTATTGATACAGTAACTTGAAATCATGAGACTTTCTTTTTTGTTTTAAATCTCCCTTAGCAATGATCTTTCAATCCTCGACCGAAGCTATTTTATTTTATCCGCACTCTACGATGGATGGCTCCTAGCCTGGTAAAGTGAGTGATAGAGATTTCTATGGACATTCAAGACAGAGGCGAAAATGTCCTCACCTCACAGTAATGTTTCTTAGAATATGGACGGTTAGTGTTTCATATTTTATTGGACTCCAGATAAATAACAGTAAACCCTCGTTTACACGGACTGGCTTTAAAAAAGACTCCGTTTAGCAGAAAATGCATTTTTATGAGGAACTACAGATGTTTTGGAATTGGTGTTAACGAGGTTTCATGTATCTCCCTTAACATGAAATGTACACCTTTTTTTAAATAAGGGACGTAATTTTACTCATACTGCGTGCTTCTTTAGAGAATATGTAATTCTTTCCCCTGACATGTTTAGCTGCCTACCTGGTGACGGTTCTTGGGCCTAGTTTGACGAGTAGAGAATAAAGCAACTGCCGGTCTAACAAGCATGTCGTAAAAGCCGATTCATTATGGCATCTTTCCTTTAAAGTCAGAGTATATCTGCATGAAAAGCAAGAGAATAACAGTCTCTATACAAATAAGCTACATCTATAAAAATGGATGTGCTTGCAAAACTCAATTCCGTAACATAACCAAATTACAGATTCAACATTTTCGTCCTTCTTAGGACGTTATTTTTTGTTTTTTGAAGCCCCACTCTGGCTTTTGCCAGGGGCCGCAATATAGGCAGGTCATCATTATGGCCAAATGTCTGAACGCGGTTTCTGGGACCTCTCCACGGTGATCCTCATCCGCATGGTGGCACTTTGTGTCATCGGGTGTTTATCGCTTGTGTGATGTCCTGGTGGGGTAAAAAAATCCAAAATACAGAATATCTAAGTCATCCTTTTGTGGGATGAAATTTTTCGTTATTTGAAGCCCCACCCTGGCTTTTCCATGGGGCCTTGAATATAGCTGGGTCATAAATAGGGCCATAACGGCTGAAAGGGGTTTCTGGGACCTCTCCACGGGTGATCCTCATCCGCATGAGGTCACTTTGTGTCACCGGGTTTTTATCGCTTGTGTAATGTCCTGGTGGGGTACAACTTACATGCATACATACAAAATCCAGAAGTGAGCGAACAACAAGAGATTTCATCCTGAGTTTATAGCCGGTGAGCCTTACAAAAAAGAAGAAGAAGATATGGCAATAAGCGCCCAGAGGTCAGCTGTCTAATCCTGACCTGGCGGAGAGTTTCATTCAATGAAACTTCTTCAAAGTTGATCACGTCTCATTTGGGTAGCAAAATAATTCATGGGACATAAAGGTGGCCGGCGTGACATCAACCACGACACCTTTCGAGTGCGGATTGTTTATAACGAATGAGTGACTTAAAAATGGCATCATGGCACGCGGAACATCCTATACGTGCTCCTTCTCCCCCTCGTCAGCTGCCAACGACGTGTTCCACATACTGAGGGTAGCAGTTCCAATACGACTGATAGTTCACTTGCAGTAGTTTAGGGAGAATTGGGGGGGGGGGTTGGGGGGGGGGGTATACTGGTACCTGCAAATGAAAATCTGTGTATTGACAGTTGTCGCAACTATAATATAAGACAGTAGCCAGTGAAACTTGCCACCGGGCATTTTATGACTGATTATTTTGTTACACAGAGCAATTTTCAAGTTTTATCAAAACAAGTGGTCAATCTTTTCATATGTTGTCGAGTCACATTAGATCACATTCATTATTTATTCTTTCTTAACAGTAGCTTTCAATATTGCCGTTATACTCCAGAAGTGGCTGCTTCTCTTGGTGCAGGAATCTCTGCACTTCGTTAGACAGAGAGCATTGCGGCTACTCGGTCACTCTGAGGGACTTTTGCCCATGTATCGCTTGAGGAGAGTCGTGTCCCCTGTTCTAGGCTAGTTTGTTTTAGTATCCAGAAGCCTTGAGTTGTTAACCCTTAGGCTCGGTATTATTGATATCGCAACCTTTCGGCCTTGATTCCATTGTAAATACCGTACATCTGGGAGAAATGTGGCTTTTCTGCCTACCCCCGGGATTGAACCCGGACCACAAGGAGTTTGTCACCCGGTCTGCGAGCAATCCGATTTAGCCAACTACACTAGAGAGCTATGCAGGTTCTTGGCTAGAAGCCTGTTGTCTGCCCGCTTTCATTTGTTTCGCAGAATGCTGTTTGAAAGATACCACGATAAATATGATCCCGCAATTGTTGATAGAACCTCCAAGAAAAAGTCCAGACAGAACAACAACGTGAACGTGTTGGAGAATTCAAACGTAGGCAAGTCAATAGTTGGGATCCTCTTATTCCCCGTGTGGGTTCTGGGGTCCCATTCTGGGAGAAACAAGAACAGACCCACTGCCTACCCAACAGTCTTCCAAGTCTGCCTGAGAGGCAAAGAACCAACAGTCTGCATTAAATTAATCAGACCTGTGAAATGAAGTGCACGCAGGTTCTCAAACATCACTAGAGTCCAGAAGTGGACTAACAACCAGAACTTTTTTTCCGAACTTTTTCTTACAGCTGGTGAACGCGAAAAAAGAGGAAGTCCTTCTTGTTAGAAGAAATAGAACTTTGTTACAATTATCCTCTTTTCCTAGGTATTCACCGGTTGTAAACACGGGCGGAAAGTTCTGGTTGTTCGTCCACTTCTGCACTTTTGTCATTTTATGACACCTTGAGTTGGGTGTACACATCTGTTTTACAGATTTAGCTTATTTGTATGCAGGCTGTCAGTTCTTTGCCTCTCCGGCAGATGCACTCTGACAACGAAAGAGAGCCCTAGTCGACTCAGACGTTCTGCTAGTTAGGGAGGTGGTAAGTCTACCCACACCCACCTAAATGTTGCCCCTGAACCCACATGGGGAGGTGGGTCTACCCCCTCTCCCTCCCCCACCTTCACACCCACCCAGCTGTTGCCCCGGAACCCACATAGAGAGGTGGGTCTACCCCCTCCACCTCCACACCCACCCAGCTGCTGCCCCGGAACCCACATAGAGAGGTGGGTCTACCCCCTCCACCTCCACCCAGCTGCTGCCCCGGAACCCACATAGAGAGGTGGGTCTACCCCCTCCACCTCCACACCCACCCAGCTGCTGCCCCGGAACCCACATAGAGAGGTGGGTCTACCCCCTCCACCTCCACACACACCCAGCTGCTGCCCCGGAACCCACATAGAGAGGTGGGTCTACCCCCCCCCCTCCCCCTCCCCCACACCCACCCAGCTGTTGACGTGGGGGAGGTGACAACTGTCAAGTTTGACTGGACAGGAGAGCACGGCCACAAATACAGATGGAGCGGGACAGGAGCACTGGCCTGATCCAGGATTGTGGTGATCATGTGGGATGGCGAGAAATGACCAGGATTCTGGTGATCGTGTGTGATTGCTAAACTTGACCTAATCTAGGATTCTGGTGATCGTGTGTGATTGCTAAACTTGACCTAATCTAGGATTCTGGTGATCGTGTGTCGTTACTAAACTTGACCTAATCTTGGATTTTGGTGATCGTGTGTCGTTGCTAAACTTGACCTAATCTAGGATTCTGGTGATCGTGTGTCGTTACTAAACTTTACCGACCGATATTTCTCGTATGACGAATTTTGTGTGTTTTTATTCAAGTACATATATAGTTTTGTCTCTGCTGTTTGTGCTGCTCGTCCTTTCTCTACTGTCTGTGCTGTCTGTCTATCTGCCCTGTCTGTTCTCCTTGTCCTGTCTTTAGTGTCTCTTCTGTCTGTCTGTCATGTATGCCCTCTTTGTTCTGCTTGTCTGTCTGTCTTTCTGCCTTTTCTGCCTGTTCTATATGTCGTGACTAGTATGACTGCTTTGTCTGTTATGTTTGCCCGCCTGTCTGTCTGTCCGCCTGGCTGTCTATCCGCCTGTCTGTCTGTCCACTACTCTGTCTGTCCGCCTGTCTGTCTGTAGGCCTGTCCTTTCTGTTCTGTTTGCGCGTCTGTCTGTCCGCCTGTCCTGTCTGTTCTGGTTTTTGTGTTTATTTTTCGTCTGTCTGTCCTCTCTGTTCTGTTTGTCTATCCCATGTGTCCCATCTGTCTGTATGTGTGTCTATCCTGTCATTTCCTGTCTGTCTTTCAGACCTGTTCTTTATGTCCGTATGTCTGTCTTGTAAGTCTGCCTGCCCCTGCGTCTCTTCGTCTAATTCTGATTGACTATTTATCTTTCTGTCCGTTCGAATATTTGTCCATATGTACATCTTTATGTACATATATGTGTGTATACGTGTTTGTGTGTCTGCCTCTCTATGAGAAGCTCCCACGTGTGCTAGTTTCCAGAGAAGAGAGCCATCTGTCCCTAGCGTTATCTACAAACATTCCCGGGCCCAATGGTATCTAGGCAGTCTGTGAGTGTTCTCGCTCCCTGCTCACCTGTAACGACTCCAACGATAACAGCAGTTTAGTGACTTGCAGCTCACAGTTCCACACTAACGAACAACACCCGCTACCACACAGGCTCTCCAACTACCACACAGGCTCTCCAACTACCACAGAGGCTCTCCAGCTACCACAGAGGCTCTCCAGCTACCACACAGGCTCTCCAGCTACCACAGAGGCTCTCCAACTACCACACAGGCTCTCCAACTACCACAGAGGCTCTCCAGCTACCACAGAGGCTCTCCAACTACCACACACTCGTGGGTGGTCCCGCTAATAAGCTTGTACCCACCTCAGGTATGTGTGAAATCTATCGAACAAACAGCTTAAACAGGGTGAGACTTGACTTCACACCTCCCTCATCTGTTGACTCGGCTCGCTGGACCAGCAGCTCGCAGTCGTGGCTCTCAGTAGCCTGGCCTCTCTGCGTCCTAGCTTGACTGAATGGGAACTTGTCTGCATGGGAACTTGTCTGCCTGGGAACTTGTCTGCCTGGGAACTTGTCTGTCTGGGAACTTAGTCTGCCTGAGAACGTGCGTGTCTGAGAATTTTCTGTCTGAGAACCTGTTTGCCTAAGAACTTGTCTGACTAGACGTTAGAAAGCTGTAGTTAACTGTTTTAGGTGACACTAGACGTTTAGAAGAGAGATGTAGTTAACTGGTTCTGATGAGACTAGACGTTTCGCAGAAAAATGCATAGTTAACTGGCTCAGTTGAGACTAGATGTTTAGAATATCAAGAAAAGATATCAAACCAAACGAAAAGTTTGTAAGCAAGCTTCACAAATACACACAAAACGTGAACGCTGCGGCTATGAAGCTTTTATCGGCACACACAAATGAAACAATACCACATAAATACACAAAATCGCTTAGCTGGTATCTCGAAGCCACCGGGTTGATGGTTTCTCAGCAGACTCGTTTAGAAGAGATACATATTAGAAGAGATACATAAACTGGCTCAGTGAGACTAAATGTTTAGAAGAGATGCATAGTTAACTGGCTCAGTTGAGACTATATGTTCAGAAGACATACATAGTTAACTGGCTCAGTTGAGACTATATGTTCAGAAGACATACATAGTTAACTGGCTCAGTTGAGACTATATGTTCAGAAGACATACATAGTTAACTGGCTCAGTTGAGACTATATGTTCAGAAGACATACATAGTTAACTGGCTCAGTTGAGACTATATGTTCAGAAGACATACATAGTTAACTGGCTCAGTTGAGACTATATGTTCAGAAGACATACATAGTTAACTGGCTCAGTTGAGACTATATGTTCAGAAGACATACATAGTTAACTGGCTCAGTTGAGAATATATGTTCAGAAGACATACATAGTTAACTCGCTCAGCTGAGACTAGATGTTACAATAATCAATTATGTCTGTGTTTTTTTTTTTTTCATTTATAAACATGACACAGACAGTGCTTTCCGTGTGGTTTATCACACACCGAACAGGCGACTGTTAAAAATGGAACAAAGCTTTAACAATTAAAATCAACAACCCCCCTCTTTTGTAAACGGAATTTATAGTAGATTTAAAGTTACCCTAGTAAGTCACGTGACTACGGTGAGTTTCCGGCTGCCAAAACACACCACGGTGTGTCAAAAGAAACTATTTGCATTTCAGTTGGAATTATTCATTTTTTTTTTTTTCTTTGCGCTTCATTTTATGTTGAAGTAACTCTGTAGTAACGCACCTGATGAGATACAGCGAAATATGCCTGGCAATAAATTGCCCAATGTATTGTTTGTGTCCGCATTATTTAAATTTATTACAGGAGAACATTGTCTTGAATTATGTCTCAGCTAACCATGATATCTTGAGCTCTAAACTTGACATCCAACTAACAAAGATTTTTGTGTAAAACGTTCTTGAGATTACGCACAAACTCAAGTCTCTCAATGTAAAACGTTCTTGAGATTACGCACAAACTCAAGTCTCTCAAGGTAAAATTTTCAAAAAATACCAAGCTCGCCAATCTAAAATAAGTCACAACTCATTCAAGAATCTGAATTTGTCAACAGACTGGATTCTCAATTTTACACATGAGATTCAGTGTCTCGGTTGGTAATTTTTGTAATTATTGCTGTTTGATACTTCAGGCACGTCATGGGCATTGCGTCTATTATAGGCGGCATACAGTCGTAGGACCTAGGCTGCATACAGTCGTGGGACCTAGGCTGCATACAGTTGTGGGACCTAGGCTGCATACAGTCGTGGAAACTAGGCTGCATACAGTCGTGGGGCCTAGGCTGCATACAGTCGTAGGACCTAGGCTGCATACAGTCGTAGGACCTAGGCTGCATACAGTCGTGGGAACTAGGCTGCATACAGTCGTGGGAACTAGGCTGCATACAGTCGTGGGAACTAGGCTGCATATAGTCTTGGGACCTAGGCCGCATACAGTCGTAGGGCCTAGGCTGCATACAGTCGTGGTACCTAGGCTGCATACAATTGTGGGACCTAGGCTGCATACAGTCGTGGGACCTAGGCTGCATACAGTCGTGGGACCTAGGCTGCATACAGTCGTAGGACTTAGGCTGCATACAGTCGTGGGACCTAGGCTGCATACAGTCGTGGGAACTAGGCTGCATACAGTCGTGGGACCTAGGCTGCATACAGTCGTGCGACCTAGGCTGCATACAGTCGTGGGACCTAGGCTGCATACAATTGTAGGACATAGGCTGCATACAATTGTGGGACCTAGGCTGCATACAGTCGTGGGACCTAGGCTGCATACAGTCGTAGGACCTAGGCTGCATACAGTCGTGGGAACTAGGCTGCATACAGTCGTGGGAACTAGGCTGCATACAGTCGTGGGACCTAGGCTGCATACAGTCGTGGGACCTAGGCTACATACAGTCGTGGACTTAGGCTGTACTCTCTCGCTGGACGTAGGTTGGTTGAGGCAGGTCAGTCTGTATATAAATAGAGAAGGTCGTGGTTGAGGTTGGGGCCCGTTCTAGATGTTTTTGGGTCGTTAAAAGTGCTCACATCGGAAAATATAGAACACTGATATCTAAGGCAGCTGACAACAACGAATAAAAGTAACTTTATTCTTGATGTCTACTGCTGAGTTCACGAATTGACAATCAGAACAATTTTACACGTTAGTAGATCTGGAGAGATGTCGGGACACAGCAACTATTGCTAATTTGAAGAAATTCATGGCGAAGATTGCTGATCAAGGAAATTCATAGCGAACATTGCTAAATTATGGAAATTCATAGCGAAGATTGCTGATCAAGGAAATTCATGGCGAAGATTGCTAAATTAAGGAAATTCATAGCGACGATTAGACATACGCCGCTGGAGATACGCCGGAAGTAACGCGTAAATACCTTGGCAACTCTTTGGGAAACCCGGGCTTACTTCCCTCTAAAATACTGGACTGTCCTGTGACGTCGTTTGTGGTCGGATAATAAGAAAGAACCTTTAATGATAGATTAAGAACACATTCTGACCAAAATGCGTTGTGGAATCTATTATCCTCTTTTAAATCACCTTTTCTTATATGGAAGGGGGGGGGGGGGCTAAGGAGTCTTGTCATATAATGAATGGGGTTGGGGGCCTAAAGGGTTTCGTTATATAATCAAGGGGGTGGGGGTCTGTGGCCTTGGGGATCTTGTCATATCATCAAAAAAGGGGTGTTGGGGTCTACAGCGGGTCAAGGGGGGGGGGAGGGCGGCTGGGTGTGTTACCATATACTCAAGGGAGGCGAGATCTGAAAAATATTGGAGACCATAGGTCTAGAAAGCGGACCTGGTCTCGGAAACTGAAATATGATGGTCTGCGAATTGACAATTAAGCAAAAGGTATGGTACCCGGAAAAGGTGGTAGAAGTCGAACAGCACGAAGATGGGCAGATAATACAAGTGACTCCATGACGATGAAAGTACACGGGAGAGAGGCAGACCGTAATGATGAAAGTACACGAGACGGGAGACAGGCAGACCGTAATGATGAAAGTACACGAGACGGGAGACAGGCAGACCGTAATGATGAAAATACACGAGACGGGAGACAGGCAGACCATAATGATGAAAGTACACGAGACGGGAGACAGGCAGACCATAATGATGAAAGTACTCGAGACGGGAGACAGGCAGACCGTAATGATGAAAGTACACGAGACGGGAGACAGGCAGACCGTAATGATGAAAGTACACGAGACGGGAGACGGGCAGACCGTAATGATGAAAGTACACGAGACGGGAGACGGGCAGACCGTAATGATGAAAGTACACGAGACGGGAGACAGGCAGACCGCAATGATGAAAGTACGCGAGACGGGAGACAGGCAGACCATAATGATGAAAGTACACGAGACGGAAGACAGGCAGACCATAATGATGAAAGTACACGAGACGGGAGACAGGCAGACCATAATGATGAAAGTACACGAGACGGGAGACAGGCAGACCATAATGATGAAAGTACACGAGACGGGAGACAGGCAGACCATAATGATAAAAGTGCACGAGACGGGAGACAGGCAGACCGTAATGATGAAAGTACACGAGACGGGAGAGCTGCATAAAACCCGAATTTCATTCAGGCAGACCGTGGTGAGAGCGACGTTCTGAAACTAACTCACTGTACGATGATGATGCTCTAGAGAAAACGATGCAGCAGAGAGAAAACAAAGCGTCTGACCAGAAGTGAAAGTTTACTGCAAAGACAAGATGGAATAATACAATCACATATCAACTGGCGCCATAAACGTTTTCAGTCTGTGCTGAATCCTGGGGATTTTTCCACACAGCGTTCTTGGGAATTCCCTGAGGGCTGTAATTTCGGCTCTTAATTTAACTCGGCTAAACAACTGTTTTATGCGACCTGAGTTTAAAATTGATTAAATTCGTTCACCTGTCTTATTATCTTGTAAAATGTTTACATTTACATTTATGTGGCCCACATTTCGTGTAACTACTTTTAAACTGTTTACATTGCTCACATTTGAGATTGTTTACGCTGCTGACATTGAGTGCATAGTTTGTGTTCAGTGAGAGTTCTGCCTTCAGCAGTTCCGTTTGAATTTATTGAACCACGTGTCCTCTTCTTTGTTTGAGTCAATGCATACCCACCTCAAACAGTTTACATTGCTCTTTGACATATATAATTTATCACCGTAACCCCCCCCCCCCACCCCCCTCACTCCCCCTTCCCCAACTACTACTTCTAATAATAATATTAATAATAATAAAAATAATAATACTATAAAAAAACACATCAACTACTACTGCTACTATCACAAATTTAACAACTACAACTGCTACCTCCACAAACACAACAACTACTTCTGCTACTAACACAAACATAGTATCTACTACTGCTGCTATCACACGCACAACAACTAATATTGTTACTATCACAAACACAACTACCACTATTACTGTTACTATCACAAACACAACAACTACTGTTGTTACTATCACAAACACCACAATTGCTACTGTTACTATTACAAACACAACAACTACTACTGTTACTATCACAAACACAACAATTGCTACTGTTACTATCACAAACACAACTACTACTACTGTTACTATAACAAATACAATGACTACCACTGTTACTATCACAAACACACAGCAACAACTACTGTTACTATCACAAACACACAACAACTACTGTTACTATCACAAACACACAGCAACAACTACTGTTACTATCACAAACACACAACAACTACTCTGATACTACCACTGTTATTATCACAAACACAATAACTACTATTGTTACTAACACAAACACTCAACAACTACTACTGTTACTATCACAAACACTCAACAAATACTACTGTTACTTTCACAAACACAACAACAACTACTACTGCTGCTAATACAAACACACCACAAAAACGACTATTACTATCACAAACATACAACAACTACTACTGTTACTATCACAAACACACAGCAACAACTACTGCTACTATTACAAACACTCAACAACTACTACTGCTGCTATTACAAACACACAGCAACAACTACTGTTAATATCCCAAACACACAACAACTACTCTGTTACTATCACAAACACACAACAACTACTCTGTTATATAACAAACACAAAGCAACAACTACTGTTACTATCACAAACACACAACAACTACTGTTACTATCACAAACACACAATAACTACTACTGTTACTATCACAAACACTCAACAACTACTACTGTTACTATCACAAACACACAATAACTACTGTTACTATCACAAACACACAATAACTACTACTGTTACTATCACAAACACAACAACAACTACTACTCAACAACTACTCTTACTATTACAAACACAACAACAACTACTACTGCTGCTATTACAAACACACAGCAACAACTACTGTTACTATCACAAACACACAACAACTACTGTTACTATCACAAACACACAACTACTACTACTGTTACTATCACAAAAACTCAACAACTACTACTGTTGCTATCACAAACACAACAACAACTACTACTGCTGCTATTACAAACACACAGCAACAACTACTGTTACTATCACAAACACACAACAACTACTACTGTTACTATCACAAACACACAGCAACAACTACTGTTACTATCACAAACACACAACAACTACTGTTACTATCACAAACACTCAACAACTACTCTGTTACTATCACAAACACACAATAACTGCTACTGTTACTATCACAAACACACAATAACTGCTACTCTTACTATCACAAACACGCAATAACTACTACTGCTGTTGTCACAAACACAACTACTACTGCTGCTGGTTCTGTGGAAGACAACTTACATAGAACATGTTTGAGCACGCCGATGAAGTAACTTTTGTTCTCTCCGACCTTTCTCCCTTGAATCACCTCGACCCCACGGTGACACGATGAGCTATGTTTCGAATGTACAGCCATAAAGAATAAACCCAGGATATTCAATTCATCCTTTGAAGAATGGATTAATTTTTTAATTTCAATTATAACCCTACATTACTGAAGGTAAACTGACTTTTTAAATACCAAAAAAATGGCCCAGTTGCGTCATTACATTTGCACTTCTTCTTTCATCCTTTCGTCAGATTTTTGTAAGCCAACTTGGCAAGTCTCAAATGTAAATCAAGCATTGGCTGTCACTTTAAACCCCAGCGACTTCCACATCGCAGTTATTAGAATATTATTATTTAAGCTTATCTAAATGGATCAAGTCGGCAAAAACTGGAGTCATCAGAAAAGTTAACTTCGTTAACTGGGGCCAAATTGGAAGAATTAGAAGGTAAACAATTAATTTCCGACCGAATGACGGGCTCTTAAGTCTTAAAACGCACACGAACGGCATGCGAGATTGAAAACGGCTTCGTTATGGGGAAAAACGCTTCTTGGGTGGCCATGGCAGGCGATTTACTCTACCTGGCCTACGTCTGCTGCATCCTCGAATGTTCCAGAACTATAAAGTAGCAGCGAGAACGAGCTGCAGAAGTGGAGAAGGGGAACACGTTAAGATAAACAAATACAACCCACCGCAGACGAATGGAATGATATATAAAGAGTCTAAAGAACATTTGAGAACTGTTTATGTGTAGGCTTTCTTGCTGGCGTTTGCCACAGAGATTTTGAAATTACAGAATGATTGCATGGCAATTACATTCTTTTCTCCAAACAAATTTTGTCACTGTGGGAGCGAAGGGAACGGATGCCTTGAGATGGGAGTTTACTCTCAACAGGTTTTTTTTTTTTTCAAGTTTGCGGCACAATTGTTACCTCCCCTAGGTTTGTTAAATATTGTGTGGCTCCCAGTGAATAAATGGTAATTATCCTGTCCGGGCCGCTACCTGAAAGTTTTCTTACTCTCAGATCAGAAGATCTTAGCTTGGAATGGCAGACCAACAGAACGTGAAGGTATGACAGTGAGTGACTAAAGAATCTTAGCTTGGATGGCAGACTAACAGCACGTGAAGGTATGACAGTAAGTGACTAAAGAATCTTAGCTTGGATGGCAGACCAACAGAACGTGAAGGTATGACAGTAAATGACTAAAGAATCTTAGCTTGGATGGCAGACTAACAGCACGTGAAGGTATGACAGTGAGTGACTACAGAATCTTAGCTTGGATGGCAGACCAACAGAACGTGAAGGTATGACAGTGAATGACTAAAGAATCTTAGCTTGGATGGCAGACCAACAGCACGTGAAGGTATGACAGTAAACGACTAAAGAATCAGCTTGGATGGCAGACCAACAGAACGTGAAGGTATGACAGTCAGTGACTTAAGAATCAGCTTGGATGGCAAATTAACAGAGTACGCCCAGATTGTTTTTTATACATGTTTTGATGAATGATAGATATACATCAGTAGTATTCTGTTTGTAGTGCACACAGAACATACTTTTAAAGAACTGTTTAACTGTTTTTGTGTAGACTTCCATGCTGACGTTTACCATTCTTTTTCTCTCTACCTCTTCTCTCCCTGGAGAACACGTTAAGATAAACAAATACAACCGCATCGAATGGAATGATATATAAAGAGTCTAAAGAACATTTGGGAACTGTTTATGTGTAGGCTTTCTTGCTGGCGTGTTTCAAATTACTGTCTGAATCTTCTCTCCCTTTCTAACTCTTCTCTCCCTGTCTGACTCTTCTCTCCCTGTCTGACTCTTCTCTCCCTGTCTGACTCTTCTCTCCCTGTCTGACTCTTCTCTCTCTCTATCTGACTCATCTCTCTCTGTCTGACTCTTATCTCCCTGTCTGACTCTTCTCTCCCTGTCTGACTCTTCTCTCTCTCTGTCTGACTCATCTCTCTCTGTGACTCTTATCTCCCTGTCTGACTCTTCTCTCTCTCTCTGTCTGATTCATCTCTCTCTGTCTGACTCTTATCTCCCTGTCTGACTCTTCTCTCCCTGTCTGACTCTTCTTTCCCTGTCTGACTCTTCTCTCTCTGTCTGACTCATCTCTCTCTGTCTGACTCATCTCTCTCTGTCTGACTCTTATCTCCCTGTCTGAATCTTCTCTCCCTTTCTGACTCTTCTTTCCTTGTCTGACTCTTCTCTCTCTGTCTGACTCATCTCTCTCTGTCTGACTCTTATCTCCCTGTCTGACTCTTCTCTCCCTGTCTGACTCTTCTCTCTCTGTCTGACTCTTCTCTCCCTGTCTGACTCTTCTCTCCCTGTCTGACTCTTCTCTCCCTGTCTGACTCTTCTATCCCTGTCTGACTCTTCTCTACCTGTCTGACCCTTCTCTCTCTGTCTGACTCATCTCTCTCTCTGACTCTTATCTCCCTGTCCGACTCTTCTCTCCCTGTCTAACTCTTCTCTCCCTGTCTGACTCATCTCTCTCCCTGTCTCACTAATCTCTCTCTGTCTGACTCTTATCTCCTTGTCTGACTCTTCTCTCCCTGTCTGACTCTTCTCTCTCTCTGTCTGACTCATCTCTCTCTCTCTGTCTGACTCTTATCTCCCTGTCTGACTCTTCTCTCTCTCTGTCTGACTCATCTCTCTCTGTCTGACTCATCTCTCTCTGTCTGACTCTTATCTTCCTGTCTGACTCTTCTCTCCCTGTCTGACTCTTCTCTCTCTCTGTCTGACTCTTATCTTCCTGTCTGACTCTTCTCTCCCTGTCTGACTCTTATCTCTCTCTGTCTGACTCTTCTCTCCCTGTCTGACTCTTCTCCCCCTGTCTGACTCTTCTCTCTCTCTGTCTGACTAATCTCTCTCTGTCTGACTCTTATCTCCCTGTCTGACTCTTCTCTCCTTGTCTGACTCTTCTCTCCCTGTCTGACTCTTCTCTCCCTGTCTGACTCTTCTCTCCCTGTCTGACTCTTCTCTCCCTGTCTGACTCTTCTCTCCCTGTCTGACTCTTCTCTCCCTGTCTGACTCTTCTCTCCCTGTCTGACTCTTCTCTCCCTGTCTGACTTTTCTCTCCCTGTCTGACTCTTCTCTCCCTGTCTGACTCTTCTCTCCCTGTCTGACTCTTATCTCCCTGTCTGACTCTTCTCTCCCTGTCTGACTCTTCTCTCCCTGTCTGACTCTTCTCTCTCCCTGTCTGACTCTTCTCTCTCTGTCTGACTCTTATCTCCTTGTCTGACTCCTCTCTCCCTGTCTGACTCTTTTCTCTCTCTCTGTCTGACTCATCTCTCTCTGTCTGACTCTTCTCTCCCTGTCTGACTCTTCCCTCCCTGTCTGACTCTTCTCTCCCTGTCTGACTCTTCTCTCCCTGTCTGACTCTTCTCTCCCTGTCTGACTCTTCTCTCACTGTCTGACTCTTTTGTCCCTGTCTGACTCTTCTCTCCCTGTCTGATTCTTATCTCCCTGTCCGACTCTTCTCTCCCTGTCTGACTCTTCTCTCCCTGTCTGACTCTTCTCTCTCCCCGTCTGACTCATCTCTCTCTGTCTGACTCTTATCTCCTTGTCTGACTCCTCTCTCCCTGTCTGACTCTTTTCTCTCTCTCTGTCTGACTCATCTCTCTCTGTCTGACTCTTCTCTCCCTGTCTGACTCTTCCCTCCCTGTCTGACTCTTCTCTCCCTGTCTGACTCTTCTCTCCCTGTCTGACTCTTCTCTCCCTGTCTGACTCTTCTCTCCCTGTCTGACTCTTTTGTCCCGGTCTGACTCTTCTCTTCCTGTCTGATTCTAACATGTGTAACCAGCATATTTTTCAATATGTTCTCTCTGTATACTTCGTCCTCTCTATCGCTTGCTCCTTCCCTTCTTCGCCAGTCACGCTTTTTACTGTCCTAGAAACCTCTATATTTGGGCTCCAATGTGGTCCAAGTGACAAGAATGGACAAAGTCCGCAATCAGACAATACGTCATGGTCTTGAAACCCATTCCTTACAAACCCCAGTGGATCAGTCACAGTTAGATGATTTGGACATGTACGCAGAATTGGAGAAAATCGCTCACTATGGGAGACGACCGGAGTCCGCTGGGAAGACAACATCCGACAATATCTAAATGACAGAGGACAATGGTACAACGTCTAAAAGGAAACTGCTGATTGAGAAGTCTGGCGATCTCTCTGGCAAATCTCTACATCCCAAGGTAGAAGAGGAACCACTAAGTAAGTAAGTACGTTGTCAGGGATAGTGGGTCTCTCGCCCCCCCCCCCCCCCCCCCCCCTAACCAACAAATATGGCCCTAAATCCACCAAGGAAAATCTCATTCCATTTCATGTTTATAAACGCCTAAGGAGTTCGAAAATTATGAGTTAGCATAGCAAGTAAACGAAGCATAAATTAGGTGTTTCTCCCTTTCGCCCTAAAGGTCTTCCCTTCCCTTTCCATATGTAACATAGCCACTTAAGTCAAACCCACCCAGTTCCCTCTCCACATGTAACATAGCCACTTAAGTCAAACCCAACCAGTTCCCTCTCCACATGTAACATAGCCACTTAAGTCAAACCCACCCAGTTCCCTCTCCACATGTAACATAGCCACTTAAGTCAAACCCAACCAGTTCCCTCTCCACATGTAACATAGCCACTTAAGTCAAACCCACCCAGTTCCCTCTCCATATGTAACATAGCCACTTAAGTCAAACCCACCCAGTTCCCTCTCCACATGTAACAGCCACTTAAGTCAGACCCACCCAGTTCCCTCTCCACATGTAACATAGCCACTTAAGTCAGACCCACCCAGTTCCCTCTCCACATGTAACATAGCCACTTAAGTCAGACCCACCCAGTTCCCTCTCCACATGTAACAGCCACTTAAGTCAGACCCACCCAGTTCCCTCTCCACATGTAACATAGCCACTTAAGTCAAGCCCACCCACTTAACTCTCAATATGTAACATAGCTACTTAAGTCAAACCCACCCACTTAACCCTCAATATGTAACATAGCCACTTAAGTCAAACCCGCAGGTGTTTAACAATCCTGGAGCTCATACCTATGCCACGCTGACTTGACAGCCAAACAGATTACAACTTCCCGCCACCCACCGACAGACGTCAAGCAACCGTCGAGTTCATCTCTTTCATTGTCGCAATTTTCACGTGAGAATATCCCTGGCCACTAATTGCATAGTGATGGCAATGTTGGGTTTAAAATGACAACAGCAACAATGGTAATCAGGTAAATGATCTTGTCTGTACACGTAAATCGTTGGTTTTAGACTTCAGTCATATCTCTCATTCATTTTACAATACAGTTTGCAGTGCGCTTAACGCCAGCCACGATTTCAACGTTGAGGGAGAGGGCAGGGTACCGGTTTTAAGTAAATGTTCATTGCCATTCTTACTTCAACATTTTAGAGGAAAAAGGGAGACGGGACGAGGAATAGAAGGAAAGAGTGCGAATTAGGAGGACGACGAATGACCTATTGAAGTAACAAAGACAATTTCTACTAGCTACGAGGTACACTTTTTTATATCCATTTTTACGTTTGTTTGTTTTTTGTGTAATTTATGTTTCATCTGTTTATACATTCTTGGTCGGTGAGGGTCCCAGTGTCACCTGCAACTTCTCTTCATTCGCTAACACGTTGGCTAAATAAATAATACTAACCTGCACAGTCCGAGGCTACAGCAGCAGCCATACGGCCCTAATTCCTCAGAATCAACCTCCTCCCCTGCTCCCTACACCGCAACAATGGTCAACACATGCAGTAATGGCCTACACTGCAACAATGGTCAACATATGCAGTAATGGCCTACACTGCAACAATGGTCAACACATGCAGTAATGGCCTACACTGCAACAAAGGTCAGCACATGCAGTAATGGCCTACACTGCAGCAATGGTCAACATATGCAGCAATGGCCTACACCGCAACAATGGTCAACACATGCAGTAATGGCCCACACTGCAACAATGGTCAACATATGCAGCAATGGCCTACACTGCAACAATGGTCAACACATGCAGTAATGGCCCACACTGCAACAATGGTCAACACATGCAGTAATGGCATACACTGCAACAATGGTCAACACAAGCAGTAATGGCCTACACTGCAACAATGGTCAACATATGCAGCAATGGCCTACACCGCAACAATGGTCAACACAAGCAGTAATGGGCTACACTGCAACGATGGTCAACATATGCAGCAATGGCCTACACCGCAACAATGGTCAACACAAGCAGTTATGGCCTACACTGCAACGATGGTCAACACATGCAGTAATGGCCTACACCGCAACAATGGTCAACACATGCAGTAATGGTCAACACATGCAGTAATGGCCTACACTGCAGCAATGGTCAACACATGCAGTAATGGCCTACACTGCAGCAATGGTCAACACATGCAGTAATGGCCTACACTGCAGCAATGGTTAACATATGCAGTAATGGCCTACACTGCAACAATGGTCAACATATGCAGTAATGGCCTACACTGCAGCAATGGTCAACACATGCAGTAATGGCCTACACTGCAGCAATGGTCAACATATGCAGCAATGGCCTACACTGCAGCAATGGTCAACATATGCAGTAATGGCCTACACTGCAACAATGGTCAACATATGCAGTAATGGCCTATACTGCAACAATGGTCAACACATGCAGTAATGGCCTACACTGCAACGATAGTCAACACATGCAGTAATGGCTTACACTGCAACAATGGTCAACACATGCAGTAATGGCCTACACTGCAACGATAGTCAACACATGCAGTAATGGCCTACACTGCAACAATGGTCAACGCATGCAGTAATGGCCTACACTGCAACAATGGTCAACACATGCAGTAATGGCCTACACTGCAACAATGGTCAACACATGCAGTAATGGCCTACACTGCAACGATAGTCAACACATGCAGCAATGGCCTACACTGCAACAATGGTCAACACATGCAGTAATGGCCTACACTGCAACAATGGTCAACACATGCAGTAATGGCCTACACTGCAACGATAGTCAACACATGCAGTAATGGCCTACACTGCAACGATAGTCAACACATGCAGTAATGGCCTACACTGCAACAATGGTCAACACATGCAGTAATGGCCTACACTGCAACAATGGTCAACACTTGCAGTAATGGCCTACACTGCAACAATGGTCAACACATGCAGTAATGGCCGTTTTTTTGTCAAATATGTCCCAGGATCAGAAAAAGTTTTCACAGCCGCATCCCAACACGTTACACAACAAACTACACAACAAGGTGGCTAAATAAATGATAGTGAGACGGGTGGAGGCGGAATACTTTACAACAAATGTAAAAGTGGGCCCGAACCTCGACAGACAGACCATTGTCCTGATGCGACAGCTTCTGATCCAGCAACTTCTACACCATACATTGTTCCAAACACATTTTGTGTTGCATTTTTGAACCAAGATTGCTTCCTGTCTTGGCAGGCAACGCTCTAAGCCGCTATGTGACTGCGCTGCCAGGTCGGCCCAGCATCAAATAGTTACCACGTCAAGTACTAGGAAGTAAAGGCGGATGGCTTGATGCCTCGGGCGGGCTAACGCGGTCAAGAAATGCCGAAAGAGGTCAGCTTTATTGGTCAAATTGCACAAATATCACAGCTCTGCTGCAAACTAACAATGCAACTACAAAAACAACCTACAAAATTATCGAAGAGGAAGATTAAGCTTATCGTTATAATAATTTTCCTAGAGGTTCTTTAGGTATTTGGCTGTCAAAATATTTATAGCCCAACTCCCAAAAAAGACGAAAGTAGACCTAGATTGGTGATGTTTATTCAATAGATTTGTTTTAGGAATTTCGCTGTAAAGGTCATTATTCATTAGGACCTCTTGTGTAAGTGTTGATACACAGAACTAAACCTGAGTGGATGCCTTTATTGGGCCATAATGGAGTTAGTTAGTATTTGAAAAAGTCCAAGACGGCAGACGTTGGGAGCACAATAATATATGGTTACGACTTCCAAGAGTTAACCCAGTTTTTATCTGCCCTTGTGAAGCAAAATGTGGTTTACATAGAGAAATATTGCTGAAACCTAACTGAAACCTCTGCTGGGGGGCAAATGCCGTGGTTTGGGCCACAAGTTGTTATGACTGCAGTGACAGTCAGATTTTGAACGGGTCCCAAGTGTTGCATGTGAACACAAACTTTGGCAGCACTTGTAAACAAGTTTCTTGCGCGCATCTCGGCTTCCCCCTCGTCCTGGGTGGTCTCTCGACTTGGGAGAGCCGTTGCTAGGCAACTAATGTGGGGCCGGTGTTACACCAGCAATCCCTCGGATAATTGACCAATCAGCGCGCCGATCTGCCGAGCATCAATCACCCAGGAGTAGGCCAAGAGGCGGGGCTTGCATGCAAATGAGAGGAGGCAATATGAATCGGGACAGTGCAGTCCCCTGTGCTTCAAACTTTGCTCATGGCTCTCACATTGGAAAGGTGTTCTTGTTCGTTTGAATTTGTGAATAAATTGTTTTGATTTGTATCAATTCTTGGATTGTACTGACATCATGTAGAACTCCGCAGCACCATGGGATTCTTGTTCTCGACACGTGCTCGGTTTAAATGCAACAGGCCTGGCTAGATGTCGGTGGACAAGCCAGCTCTCCATCTTCACTCGTGTGGCGGTTTCGTGTGTTCTTGGACCTTGTCGATGTGTGATCTCTAACCCCGAGGAAAGTCGCGAGGCCGAGTTGAGGCTCGAATTATGTCCAACCGTTGCCGAGGGACTGACCCTTCGAAAACCGACCCCGAATTGTACACTAGAACCAGCTGGGTCAACGCCGAGTTAGCTTATCGACAAATTAAAAGGGTGAGTACCCGTTTCACCTCTCTAGATTAGCATCCTTGCTTTCACTTTTAACTCTTATACTTAGTGCTCCAAGCAGATATATTTACTTCAACTTAACTCTAGAAACTGTATCTCTTCACTTAATCCTTTTACTTCTAGCTAGACAGCCGATACTTCTCTTGATCTCATTCAGATCCACAACTATTAGCAACATAATTTGCACATCCCATTGTTGCGTTTATCTTATCAAGCGGGTTATTCTTCATGTAAATACCCATTGTTACTTGAACCGATCAACTCTTGTTCCGGAAGTTTACATGTAGATAGTGGAATGTCGACACTTGCATAGTATCGGTCACTCCTGGCTGTTGTAATTGTTATAGTGCCTTGCCCTGTGTGTGGTCGCCTGAAAGGATATTTTCACTTCCAGCATACACTAGTACTTATTTTATCTGTTATTGATAATACAGAATTACACATACATACACATATTTCTAAACATCAATGACCATAACACAATACACATCATAACAGAACACACGTCACATATGATAACAGCACAACACATCACAACAGTAATTACATTACACAATACTTTACCATATCACAACACATGTCAGAATAAAAATGAAATAATAACACACACAGCAGCATCACAGCACATACCAGTATTTCATAAAAGCACAATACAGCACAACAACAATGAAATCATAACACAGTATATCATAGGATCACAAAACACAAGACAGCTTCTCTTCAGAACTGAAAAATACTTTCTTGTTGCAGTAATTTTAGTTAACACTCTTTTATTCCAACAAAAAATAATTTTTTATGGCTGACATACATAATCTTTACATACATAAACACACACATACACACCCCTCCCCACACACACACACACACACACACACACCCAAACTCCCACACACATCCATCCATACATCCATAATGTGAGAGAGATCAATGTCTGCATTGCCAATAAGCATACAAGACAGCGGTCTCACCAGATCCCCAGAGACTACAACTGATTCATTGTTTTCTGTTTCACTGATGCTGTTTAGCTAACCCATCGAATGAATATGTTACTCTTTTGTCCACTGTTGTTTCTGTCTGGGTTCTGTACCCCAGTTTCTGTCTGGGTTCTGTACCCCAGTTCCTGTCTGGGTTCTGTACCCCAGTTCCTGTCTGGGTTCTGTACCCCAGTTCCTGTCTGGGTTCTGTACGCCACTTCCTGTCTGGGTTCTGTATGCCAGTTTGTGGGTACAAGAGTAGACCTGCTGCCTGCCTAACAATCATGGCCCACACAGCGACTGATTAGGCAGCAGAGGTGTGGAAACAACAGTCTGCATACAGACAAGCCAGATTTGTAAAGTGGACTGACACACAGAATTGAAGGCCTGGTACAAGACCAAAGTCCAGAAGTGGACAAGCCACCAGATTTTTGTCACTGGAGTCTACAGCTGGTGAACCCACATGGAGAATAACAAAATCTGCCAGCTTGTTATTCTCATTCATTTTGTCCTATGTTGTTATTCTCATTCATTTTGTCCTATGTTGTTATTCTCATTCATTTTGTCCTAAAGTGGTTATTCTCATTCATTTTGTCCTAAAGTGGTTATTCTCATTCATTTTGTCCTATGTTGTTATTCTCATTCATTTTGTCCTATGTTGTTATTCTCATTCATTTTGTCCTATGTTGTTATTCTCATTCATTTTGTCCTATGTTGTTATTCTCATTCATTTTGTCCTAAAGTGGTTATTCTCATTCATTTTGTCCTAAAGTGGTTATTCTCATTCATTTTGTCCTATGTTGTTATTCTCATTCATTTTGTCCTATGTTGTTATTCTCATTCATTTTGTCCTATGTTGTTATTCTCATTCATTTTGTCCTATGTTGTTATTCTCATTCATTTTGTCCTAAAGTGGTTATTCTCATTCATTTTGTCATAAAGTGGTTATTCTCATTCATTTTGTCCTAAAGTGGTTATTCTCATTCATTTTGTCCTATGTTGTTATTCTCATTCATTTTGTCCTATGTTGTTATTCTCATTCATTTCGTCCTATGTTGTTATTCTCATTCATTTTGTCCTATGTTGTTATTCTCATTCATTTTGTCCTATGTTGTTATTCTCATTCATTTTGTCCTAAAGTGGTTATTTTATAAATCTGCTGCCTTCAGTAGCAAATGTTCAGTCTACAGTGAGTTCAAGCAAACGGTGAGTTCAAGCAAATGGTGAGTTCAAGCAAATGGTGAGTTCAAGCAAACGGTGAGTTCAAGCACACGGTGAGTTCAAGCAAACGGTGAGTTCAAGCAAACGGTGAGTTCAAGCAAACGGTGAGTTCAAGCAAATGGTGAGTTCAAGCACACGGTGAGTTCAACCACACGGTGAGTTCAACCACACGGTGAGTTCAAGCAAATGGTGAGTTCAAGCAAACGGTGAGTTCAAGCAATGTCTGTTTGCAGCTAAAACAGTTCAGAGCACTTTCGATACTGAAGGCCTATATAAAGACAAACTTTTTTGTTCCTGTAAATCTGTGGATTTAATATACATTTTTTTCTATTGCTCATTATTCTATATACATAATGTATATAGTGTTTGTGTTTCTCAAAAATCTATTTATTTACTAACATTAATGTTTCTATTAATCCTCAATGTTGTCGTTGTTTACAGGGTCGGGCCGAGGGAAACACCTGTGCCCTGTGGCTGCGGTTGCATTTACAGAGGTACCTTTACAGTATTGGATGTTTATTGCAGTTGCATTGTGGGAAAGTTACATTTCTGGGATTATTATTATTATCGCTGTGCTGTGTTGGATTAAAAACTGGACATTTGGAGACTAACGTTGAGGAACTTTGGGTGGAAGGTAAGTTGTCTCGGTGACAGTTGTCCAACTTTGTGAATGTTGTATGATTACAAGTTTACAGTAGCACCATGTATTGTGTACCATGATCTCTGTGGTAAAGGAATCCTTATGAATGTTGCCAGGTAATAAAAAAACCATTCTTCATGAATGATGCCGGCTAATAAACAAACCATTCATCTTCATGAATGTTATCGGCTAATAAACAAACCATTCATCTTCATGAATGTTATCGGCTAATAAACAAATCATCCATCTTCATGAATGATGTCAGCTAATAAACAAACCACCATTCATCTTCATGAATGTTATCAGCTAATAAACAATTCATTCATCTTCATGAATGTTATCGGCTTATAAACAAACCATTCATCTTCTTGAATGTTGCAGGCTAATAAACAAACCATTCATCTTCATGAATGTTATTGGCTAATAAACAAACCATTCATCTTCATAAATGTTATCGGCTTATAAACAAACCATTCATCTTCTTGAATGTTGCAGGCTAATAAACAAACCATTCATCTTCATGAATGTTATTGGCTAATAAACAAACCATTCATCTTCATGAATGTTGCAGGCTAATAAACAAACCATTCATCTTTATGAATGATGCCGGCTAATAAACAAACCATTCATCTTCATGAATGTTATCGGCTTATAAACAAACCATTCATCTTCTTGAATGTTGCAGGCTAATAAACAAACCATTCATCTTCATGAATGTTATTGGCTAATAAACAAACCATTCATCTTCATGAATGTTGCAGGCTAATAAACAAACCATTCATCTTTATGAATGATGCCGGCTAATAAACAAACCATTCATCTTCATGAATGTTTAACAACAACAAAAGAGCTAATTTACAATATATCAGTTCACATTAGTAGACATTCTGCCCCACTACACATACAGCTGAATGGTTCTGCCCTGAATCAAGTTAGGTAGTTTAAATTTCTAGAAAGTATGATCACAGAAGATTGTAGAATTTATCAGAGAAATAGAAACCAGATGTCAGAAAGCAAGTACACTTATATATCAATTGTCACCGTTATTAAGACATCCAAGCATAACTATGAGTGCAAAGAAACAGATTATTAATAGCATATTTATTCCAACATTAAGCTACCAGTGCCAAACAAAGACACTATCTAAAGCCCATGTACGCAAAATTACCACCTGCGAGATGAGGTGCCTGAGAACAGCAGCCAACCTAACCATACGAGATCGAGTGAATAATGAAACTATCAGGCAAATTGTTGGAACGACACATTGTACTAGATTCATCGAGAAACAGCAGATTAAGTGGTTTGGCCATCTCGTTAGAATGCAGCAAGATCAAATACCATCACAAGCACTACATCTCAGAAGACCAACTACAAGAGCAAGAGGACGGCCGCGAAAAACATGGATCGACAACATTAAAGACACTCTACGCCTTCACGGCATGAAAATAGCCAGTGGCAGCCAACGTGCACTGGAACGCAAATTATTCCTCCCCACGGCGCTTAACGGCAGAAGTGGTTTATGATGATGATGATGATGATCACTTCACAGTTGTCATCAGTTGTCATCATTATGTTTAATGTGTCTAACATTCACAGAATACATGCATTGTCAATAACGGTTTTGAAGTCTCATGCTCTAACTGTGGAAGACTTTTCCTAATGTGAGTGGGTCTTAGCATCTGAAAAGATGTCAACAGTACATTCCATTATTGCATTACATTAATGTTTACATGACCTGCTCCAAGTGTGGCTTTATCATGAGGATAACCAGATGAAGAAGAAGAAGATGGGTTGGTGATTTTAGTGGTTACCTCTAGATGTTTGATGGGGTGGTGAATTCTTCTTCTTCTTCTTCTTCTTCTTCTTTTTCTTCTTCTTCTTCTTCTTCTTCTTCTTCTTCTTCTTCTTCTTTTCTTCTTCTTCTTCTTCTTCTTTTTCTTCTTCCTCTTCTTCTTCTTCTTCTTCTTCTTCTTGACCAGCTGTAAACTCAGTCAGAAAGTTCTGGTCATCATCCACCCTTGGACTGTAATCTTGTTTCAGAACTTGAGGTTTACATGCTCATCTGTTTTACAGATCTGGCTTATTTGTGTGCCAACTGTTGGTTGCTTGCTCTTAGACATATGCACTTCAGTTTTGAAGAAAACACCCTAAATTAGTCAATTGTTATGACATGCTTGTTAGGGTAGCCAGGGGCTCTATTGCCCCCACTCAACCCATCCCACAATGGGGCATCAGAACTAACAGTGAATAGAAAAGTTTCAAGTTCACAGGAACAACTTTACTGCATCAGGTCTTATCCTACAGTGCTCTGTCTCTCAGTGCATCCAGCCTAGCACATCACACAAAGCACCAGCTCCACAGCTAGAGCAATGATACTCATGAAATAATACACATGTGAACTGAATGGTCTGGTTTGTAAAATGAGCCCACTGTTTCAGAGCACTAGGCAGATGGCTCAACCATTTAATCCTGATACCTCAAAACATTGGTACAACTATGTACACATTTTCCCCAAGTGTGTACACATTACATATAATACAACAGTGTAAACATTATCTACAACAGTGTACATATTACATATAACAACAGTGTACATATAACTACACGAAGATGGGCACAGAATATAAGTGACTCCTTGAGTATGAAAGTACTTGAGGCGGGAGAGCTGGCGAGAGACTGAGCTTTTTTCAGCAGACCCTGAGAGCGACAATCTGCAAAGGACCTGCTACCTGATGATTATGACAAACAACAACAGTGTACACAACACATATAACAGACCAGTGTACACATATATATTACAGCGGTGTCCACATCACATACACTGCAACTGTTTTTCATTATCATCTTGTGCCAGTGTATGTCACACAGTTGTCCTCTATTCCCTGCTATCCTGTGTAGTTCTTGTCAATCTCAGCGATGGAATCCAGACCGGGACCTTTGACCTTTCTCATCGCTGTTCCTCTTAGAACATTTTTAGGCTAGTGATTTTAGGGAACATTTGAGAATTTAGATTTTCAGTGTTGATGGTTTTAGGGGTTAATTCTAGATTTTTAATGGAGTGGTGTTTTTAGAGATTATATCTAGATGTTTGATGGGTGGTGATTTTAGGTATTATATCTAGATGTTTGATGAGGTGGTGATTTTAGCGGTTACCTCTAGATGTTTTATAGGGTGGTGATTTTAGCGGTTACCTCTAGATGATTGATGGGGTGGATATTTTAGCGGTTACCTCTAGATGTTTGATGGGGTGGTGATTTTAGCGGTGACCTCTAGATGATTGATAGGGTGGTGATTTTAGCGGTTACCTCTAGATGTTTGATGGGGTGGGGATTTTAGCGGTTACCTCTAGTTGTTTGATGGGTTTGTGATTTTAGTGGTTACCTCTAGATGTTTGATGGGGTGGTGAATTTAGGGATTATATTAATGGAGCTAGCTTTTTGTAATGGTGATTTTAGAAATTATACTAACAGGTTAATCTGTTCATGAGTGACGATTTTATGTTTTGCATCAGGATTCTGAATGCTTGGTTGATTCAGGGATTGAATTCAGGTGTCTGCCTACTTGTTGTTGATTATTTTGTGGATGACAGTCAAATATGCTGCTGCTTTCAGGGACTGTTTGTATGAGTTTTAAACTGAACAACAAGCAGTTCTATGGCATATAGGTTAATGAACTGGTTTCACAATGCAAAACTCGACATTTACAGGGGTTCATTTCGTTGATGAAAATAAATAACTGATAGGTTAATGAGAAGAACTTATTTGTAGTTAATGGGAAGAACCTATTTGTAGTTAATGGGAGGAAACTATTTGTAGTTAATTGGAAGGATCTATTTGTAGTTAATGAGAAGAACCTATAGTTTTTTGGAAGGATGTATTACGTAGGAAAGGACCTATATGTAGCTATTAATGTAGGGAAGGACCTATTTATAATTGATGGGAGGACCTATTTGTAATTAATGGGAGGACCTGTTTGTAGTATTTGTACCCATCCCCCTGCTTTGAGTCTTACAATATAGATAACCATCTGTCAACTCTGTGTTTGTGTGTATGTGGTCAGTATAATTCCAGTTACTGTTACTTGTCCAAACATTCACTGTCATTTCATTAAAGCGTAGATCAATCTAGGAGCCATATATCAATTTAGGAGCCATATATCAATTTAGGAGCCATATATCAATTTAGGAGCCATATATCAATTTAGGAGCCATATATCAATTTAGGAGCCATATATCAATTTAGGAGCCATATATCAATTTAGGAGCCATATATCAATTTAGGAGCCATATATCAATCTAGGAGCCATATATCAATTTAGGAGCCATATATCAATTTAGGAGCCATATATCAATCTAGGAGCCATATATCAATTTAGGAGCCATATATCAATTTAGGAGCCATATGTCAGTCTAGGAGCTAGTTTAATTTAAAGAATCCAACTCAGTATAGATTAGAAGCTTCAACTGGCAGATGGCACACACATATATTGTTGAGTAAATGTTGGAGTGGATGTGTGGGTTCCATGAAACTTTTCTAAGTTGTTGCTGAATTTTTGTTTTGTTTTTTGGTAAACGCAAACACCGAAGAAGAAAGAAGAATGGTGCTGTTTTTGTGTGTGTGAGTCTGTGTATGTGTCTTTTTTTAAAAACTGAACTGCGGTAAACAATTATTGACAAATATAAAATTAAGACAGACCAAGGTACGGTTAATAAACGTAAAGTAGATTCGATACAAACATCAGTTCGTCGCCCAATGTTGGTCTTGTCCTTAATGAAAGCAAATAAAAGCGATACCTTAACATATGCATGTTGTGAGACAAGGTGACTAGGGAGTTTTGGCTTGAGAGTGGCCACCTTATCGAGCAGAGATTTAGCTGTAAAATTCCACCATTCACTGGCCACCTTATCGCGCAGAGATTTAGCTGTAAAATTCCACCATTCACTGGCCACCTTATCGAGCAGAGATTTAGCTGTAAAATTCCACCATTCACTGGCCACCTTATCGCGCAGAGATTTAGCTGTAAAATTCCACCCCCATCCAGTGGCCACCTTATCGCGCAGAGATTTAGCTGTAAAATTCCACCCCCATCCAGTGGCCACCTTATCGCGCAGAAAGTTAGCTGTAACATTCCACCCCCATCCAGTGGCCACCCTATTGTTAGGAAAAATTAGGTGTAACATTGCACCTTCATATACAATCTACAAGTGGGTTTGGCCGAGGTCTTGTGTGCCGCTAGATGAAGCAGTCATCTGTCTCAAGTTAATGATTTAAAATGATTATTCATTGCGTACTGTCTTTGCTTTCGAGATAAGACAGACATTGTAAAATTAAATCAAGCCGTCTCATCTGTATTGCTCAGAGAATGTATAATGAGAGTCATAATCGCTGTTGAGTTTCTGGTGGAGAATGTCAAAAATGTAAACAAAACAAAATATAAATGTTCAAGCGAGGTCACACATTCTCAAGAAGTGGTGAAGTTCACTTTCACCTTGCTCAGTAAAGATGTTGTTCAAGTTTTTAAGTCTGCTTATTTATAAATAATTCAAAATAGCCGGCAGCTTCGATGCGATTTCGCGTAAAATTACAATTTGGCGTAAAATGTCCGGGAAATGAGACCAGATGTTATCTCTAGCTGCAGACTAGCCCTCCCTCTACAGCGTGAAAGGCTGGGCCTGCCTGCGGCAGCCATTTTGTGACCCAGAAACCCTCCTGGCCGTGTGTGGTCCCGCTGCTCTATTCATGGAGGCTCAGACATGGCAGGTAAAGATGAAAGTCAATTTTTGTTCAACGAGGACACTGACGGGCAGTCCGTGTGGTTGTCGCTGGCACGAAAACAGAGTAACTATGGGCTAACCCAGTTTTACAGGATTCTGGAACTGCGATCATCTGATTACAAATAAAGTCACTAGTGATTGTATGCACCCACACCGCTCCCCTATTTTTTAACACGTCTATCATATATCTTAGGCAAAAAAATCGCTTTTATTTAATGTCAGCAAGAGGGCGCTAAAATGTTACATAGAACCTGTTCTGCTGTATGACAGCGAATCTTGGAATGTCAGTAAACGAATTAAGAAGCAACAGTGGTTTCTAAGACGAATGTTACGAATACCTTAGACGGCCAGAGTAACTAACAAGGATTGCTTGAAAGAAGCTAATTAAAGTAGACCTCTATATACAACAATAGGAAAGAGTCAAACTGTTCTTTGGCCTCATAATGAGAAGAGAGACATTGGAGAACATCGTGATAACTGGAGAGATATTTGGAAAAGGGGTAGAGTCAGACAAAGAGAGAGACGATGCTGGATGGGCTGAAACGATGGATTGGTGGGATATCATCAAGAGAGCTGTTCCAGGCAACTAGGGATCGTGATCTGTGGAGACGTATGAGCGCCTACCCCAGTTGGCAGAGCACATGATGATGATGGTGATTAAATATACTTTTCTTTCTCCCACATTTTTAGACTTTCCGAAGACAGACTATACTATATCAGTGTTACATAAACATTTGGTTCTGTCAATGATCAGTATAGCACCGTCATTTCGCTGTAGACAAAACCATTGTGGGCCGGTCTCTTTCAGCGTATGGGGCAAGGTATAGAATAGATAATCATTGTTCCAATGACACGCAGGTTATTAACGCTTCGGTTTCGTCTAATGTATGAAAACTATACAGAAACCCAGTCTCTTCCCCCCCCCCCCCTCTCCCCCTCTCCTTCTTCTTTTTTTTTTAAATTTCCTCTGGGAACCGTTTATTGACATCCTTGTGTTTCGCGGACTGTCAGTGACGTCTGAGACAGCTGATCTTCCCGGCCAAGATGTCACCAGACTGCTCAACATCCTCTCTCTTGGCCTCATCCTCATTCTTTTTCTTCTTCGCGTTCACTAGCTGTACACTCACTCTGTCGAAAAGTTCTGGTTGCTCGTCCACTACTGAACTGCAGTCCTGCTCCAGAACCTGAGTGTTGCGTGTGCATCAGTTTTACAGATCCCATTCTCTTGAATACAGACTGTTGGTTCCTTGCCTCTCCGGCAGATGCACTCCGACTTCAAAGGAGGCTCCCCAATTAGTCGACTCTTTCGACATGCTTTTGGGGAGGCAGTGGGTCTATTCTTGTTTACTCCACAATGGGACCCCGGAATCCACACGGGGGATCCTCATTCTGTATCTGTTACTCATTCTGTTACCATGTACTTCAGTGACTCCCCCTCTCCCAGATGCCTTTATTACGCCTGATTTTTTAGCATATGCCTTGATCTCTCTCTTTCTCTCTCTCTCTCTTTCTTTCTCTCTCTCTCTCTCTCTCTCTCTCTCTCTCTCTCTCTCTCTCTCTCTCTCTTTCTCTTTCTCTCTCTCTGACATAGCACGAATTCAATAACTCACACAATCATCACATAGATCACAGACGAACGAACTCACAGCCTTCAGAGCGCAAGGTTAACGGTTTGGCTATTTCTTCAGGGAGATGTCCTCATGAAATTACACCTTGTTAACCGTTGCTAGCCGTACACTAACTCTCCACCTTGCCTGTCCGGGTCTGCGCCGGAAGAGCACCATTCGTTTTGATGGAAATGACCAGTCCACGCAGATCAACAAGCAAAGGCGAAAATGGTCCTGAAATCCAATTGTGAAAAACTGTCTTTACCTTAAATGGATCTTACTGGTGACACTCGCCATCGCCATGTGTGGTGACACTCTCCATGCCCCCTCCCCACCTCCTCCCCCACCTTTCTTTCATCCCCTTCCTCCATAGTACAGAATAACGGTTTGGAGTCTAGACAAACAAAACATTCTCTGGAAGAACACAGTCATCAATGTCTGGCTTGTCTGCTGACATAGGATTTATCTGTCAATTTCTTTCCCAGGTTCGTTTACCTTTAAGTTTGCTTGTTGTTGCTGAATCTTTTTTCTTCTTTTCTTCTTCTGCCTTGTATCCTCAGTTGTAGCTTAGGCCCTCAGTGAGCTCATGTCGAGGCATCCTTTCCTTTGTTACACCATTAAACTCACTGCTTTTTATTCTGCCTTTCTTTCTAACTTTACTTTCTAGTTCTCTTTTTCGTTTCAGTGCCACTGTGAGTTTCATTGTTAGACTTCTAGTTAAATCGTTCTAAGATTTGCTCAACGTGTGTCCTAGCCAACGCCAGCATCTCTGAGAACCTTTTGGTTCACTGTAATTTAATGCTCGCCATTAGTGATGTTCACGTACCATTTGTCAATTACCAAGCTTGTTTATCAACCCCTTGACTGTTTGTGGTGTGGCTTCTAGTGACACTGCCTGCTTGATCAGCATTAGTTGGATCCAGTCTGAAACTTCTTAGCGAATACATGACAGGAGACAACAGCTGCACTCCTGGGGCTTGTACTCCTGCCTTGCGACCTGGTGGGTTCCAATCCCCGAATTTTTTAAACTAACGGCCTTCCCAGGTCGACTCATCGTAAAACTGGCACTAGAAAAGGACCTGGGAACTAAAGGCGACAGCTGAGATCTTCGCTACATTATTTAGTAGCGCACGGCGATCGGTTCCTGCACATTTTTGGGCTGTCACCAAATACCAAACACGACTACAGGTATCGATATGTGACCTTCACTTGACTGCAGAAGCGGCGATGGTACAGTCGTTAGCACGCCTGCCTCATGACCCAGAGGTTTATGGGAAATCCCCACGCCCCACTCCCTCCCTAAGTGTCTTTCGAGGGTTACTCCACCTAACCAGTGTTGTGTGAGGGTTACTCCACCAAATCAGTGTTGTGTGAGGGTTACTCCACCAAATCAGTGTTGTGTGAGGGTTACTCCACCAAATCAGCGTTGTGTGAGGGTTACCCCACCGAACCAGTGTTGTGTGAGGGTTACTTCACCAAACCAGTGTTGTGTGAGGGTTACTCCACCGAACCAGTGTTGTGTGAGGGTTACTCCACCGAACCAGTGTTGTGTGAGGGTTATCACACCTAACCAGTGTTGTGTGAGGGTTACCACACCTAACCAATGTTGTTTGAGTGTTACCACACCTAACCAGTGTTGTGTGAATGTTACTCCACCAAACCAGTGTTGTGTGAAGGTTACTCCACCAAATCAGCGTTGTGTGAAGGTTACTCCACCAAATCAGTGTTGTGTGAGGGTTACTCCACCAAACCAGTGTTGTGTGAGGGTTACTCCACCAAACCAGTGTTGTGTGAAGGTTACTCCACCAAACCAGTGTTGTTTGAGGGTTACTCCACCGAACCAGTGTTGTGTGAGGGTTACTCCACCAAACCAGTGTTGTGTGAGGGTTACTCCACCAAACCAGTGTTGTGTGAGGGTTACCACACCGAACCAGTGTTGTGTGAGGGTTACCACACCGAACCAGTGTTGTGTGAGGGTTACTCCACCGAACCAGTGTTGTGTGAGTGTTACCACACCGAACCAGTGTTGTGTGAGTGTTACCACACCGAACCAGTGTTGTGTGAGGGTTACCACACAGAACCAGTGTTGTGTGAGTGTTACCAAACCGAACCAGTGTTGTGTGAGGGTTACCACACCGAATCAGTGTTGTGTGAGGGTTACCACACCGAACCAGTGTTGTGTGAGGGTTACCACACCGAACCAGTGTTGTGTGTGGTCTACCCTCACCTAACTCCTGCTATCTGAGGCAACGTGTGGCCATCCCTGACTGACGCAGAACCTGAAGATGACCTGTCAAGTTGACAGGCACACAGTTTCAAGTACCGAGTACATCTTACACACGAATGCAAAGTTGGCGGGTATAATTGTAAGTAAACTTTGATGGCTGTACCCAACTGTAAGAGCTGCCATGTTGATGAACTGAGCAAAGATAGGACGCTAATTGAAGAGTGTCCTGAGTTCGGCAGACCTGACATTGTTTACACACGCCGAGCTGGGAGCTGAGAGTAAATCTGCATTGCAGAAAACGAAAACCACGTTAGTTTGAGTAACGATTCTTCGTGGGTGTAACTAGTGCGGTTGTAGAGCTGTGTTTATTATCCATCATGGGATAGACAAGATTCGGTTGGAAGCCCCTAATATTTTGTCCAAATGACAATCGGGACCTGGTGCAGTCAGTATCAGGTAAACTGCCGTGTATCCGAATTTACCTCGTGCAACTGATTGTATGGGGATGGCTCAACCGTAGAGTTATACAGTCCTCACACTGAATGAGATTTGAACCCAAAATAAATGAATCGGCAGGCGGGACAATTAGCAGCTATACTACATCAGCAGCCGTTGAGAGAATCAGCAGTCATTGATTTGTACCCACACATTAGGTCGGATCCGTTCGCACACATTAAGTCGGATCCGTTCGCACACATTAGGTCGGATCCGTTCGCACACATTAAGTCGGATCCGTTCGCACACATTAAGTCGGATCCGTTCGCACACATTAAGTCGGATCCGTTCGCACACATTAGGTCGGATCCGTTCGCACACATTAAGTCGGATCCGTTCGCACACATTAGGTCGGATCCGTTCGCACACATTAGGTCTGACTGAGTATACGATTTCAATCATTTGTTTTACAGGCTAAACAGTCATCCACTGGTTGGCTAATGTCAGGAAGACCGCTTTTAGCCTCCGGAACATTCCTGGTAACCCTATTAGACTGGGTGGACATAAAACCTAGGTTAATATCCCTTCTCCTCCCCGTCCCTCCTCATTTGTGTCTTTTTCTGCTTTCTGTTACCCAAAGGAGCATAGGCTCTCAACCAACATAGGCCAAGTCGTTCTATTTTTCGTTATTGCATGCAGTTGACCTCACGTCCTCTCCAGTTTTTAAACGTCACTCTAGCTACCTTCTCTGTGTCTTGTTTGGTCAGCTTTTTTTTTTTTTCCATACCCATGTGAGTTCTATATTATTTTCCAAAACATTTCCGGTGCCATTTTTACACTGCTGTGTACAGGGGAAAAAATGATGCATGGGCATGGACAGGTGAGCTGTGTGACAGTCCTGGGCTATGGCAACACTAACTAACAAGGAAGAGTTGGGAAGCAACTTTAGGTGTGCTGTGTGACAGTCCTGGGCTATGGCAACACTAACTAACAAGGAAGAGTTGGGAAGCAACTTTAGGTGTGCTGTGTGACAGTCCTGGGCTATGGCAACACTAACAAGGAAGAGTTGGAAAGCTACTTTAGGTGTGCTGTGTGACAGTCCTGGGCTATGGTAACACTAACAAGGAAGAGTTGGAAAGCTACTTTAGGTGTGCTGTGTGACAGTCCTGGGCTATGGCAACACTAACAAGGAAGAGTTGGAAAGCTACTTTAGGTAGCGTGCCATAACGGATAGACACTCACCTGCCAGCCCCAAGGTCTGCGGTTCTAATTTGCATCCAATCGTATTTCCCTCTCTTCAAAATTGGTTTTGACTGCCTTGGTGGGCTGAGTCTTAAGGGACGTAAAGGCGGCCAGCGCGATGTTGACCATATCAGCCAGCGAGTGTATGCTGTGTGGGCCATGGCTCGTTTTTGTCAGCAGCGGAGATGGGGTTTCTGGGGCTAGTATGTGGTCAGTACCTTGGGCAATCCAGAGATGTGATTTCTGGGGCTAGTATGTGGTCAGTACCTTGGACAATCCAGAGATGTGATTTCTGGGGCTAGTATGTGGTCATTACCTTAAGCAATCCAGAAATGTGGTTTCTGGGGCCAGTATGTGGTCAGTACCTTAGACAATCCAGAGATGTGATTTCTGGGGCTAGTATGTGGTCAATACCTTGGACAATCCAGAGATGTGATTTATGGGGCTGGTATGTGGTCAGTACATTGGACAATCCAGAGATGTGATTTCTGAGGCCAGTGTGTGGACAATACCTTAAGCAATCCAGAGATGTGGTTTCTGGGGCTAGTATGTGGTCAGTACCTTGGACAATCCAGAGATGTGATTTCTGGGGCTGGTATGTGGTCAATACCTTAAGCAATCCAGAGATGTGATTTATGGGGCTGGTATGTGGTCAGTACATTGGACAATCCAGAGATGTGATTTCTGAGGCCAGTGTGTGGACAATACCTTAAGCAATCCAGAGATGTGGTTTCTGGGGCTAGTATGTGGTCAGTACCTTGGACAATCCAGAGATGTGATTTCTGGGGCTGGTATGGGCTCAATACCTTAAGCAATCCAGAGATGTGGTTTCTGGGGCTAGTATGTGGTCAGTACCTTGGACAATCCAGAGATGTAGTTTCTGGGGCCAGTATGTGGTCAATACCTTAAGCAATCCAGAGATGTGATTTCTGGGGCCAGTATGTGGTCATTACCTTGGACAATCCAGAGATGTGATTTCTGGGGCTAGTATGTGGTCAATACCTTAAGCAATCCAGAGATATGATTTCTGGGGCTAGTATGTGGTCAATACCTTAAGCAATCCAGAGATGTGGTTTCTGGGGCCAGTATGTGGTCAGTACCTTGGACAATCCAGAGATGTGATTTCTGGGGCTAGTATGTGGTCAATACCTTAAGCAATCCAGAGATGTGATTTCTGGGGCCAGTATGTGGTCAGTACCTTGGACAATCCAGAGATGTTATTTCTGGGGCTGGTATGTGGTCAGTACCTTGGACAATCCAGAGATGTGATTTCTGAGGCCAGTGTGTGGACAATACCTTAAGCAATCCAGAGATGTGGTTTCTGGGGCTAGTATGTGGTCAGTACCTTGGACAATCCAGAGATGTGATTTCTGGGGCTGGTATGTGGTCAATGCCTTAAGCAATCCAGAGATGTGGTTTCTGGGGCTAGTATGTGGTCAGTACCTTGGACAATCCAGAGATGTGGTTTCTGGGGCCAGTATGTGGTCAATACCTTAAGCAATCCAGAGATGTGATTTCTGGGGCCAGTATGTGGTCAATACCTTGGACAATCCAGAGATGTGGTTTCTGGGGGCTAGTATGTGGTCAGTACCTTAAGCAATCCAGAGATGTGATTTCTGGGGCTTGTATGTGGTCAATACCTTAAGCAATCCAGAGATGTGGTTTCTGGGGCTAGTATGTGGTCAGTACCTTGGACAATCCAGAGATGTGATTTCTGGGGCTGGTATGTGGTCAATACCTTAAGCAATCCAGAGATGTGGTTTCTGGGGCTAGTATGTGGTCAGTACCTTGGACAATCCAGAGATGTGGTTTCTGGGGCCAGTATGTGGTCAATACCTTAAGCAATCCAGAGATGTGATTTCTGGGGCCAGTATGTGGTCAATACCTTGGACAATCCAGAGATGTTGTTTCTGGGGGCTAGTATGTGGTGCCAATCTTTACTCCCAGTTATTGCACTCTTAGCAAAGATGTGGAAGTGCTGCTCCCACATATCCTCTAAACGTCCGACCTCTCTAATGGCATAAACAATGTTGGCATGATCCATAGGCCGGCCCTCTGTAACTAGAGCAGAGCCGGCTAATATGTCAGCTCTTTTGTTGCCAACAACACTTGCATACCCTGAGACAAAGATGAAGGCAACTCCGCGCAATGTGAAGTTTTGCAATGACTCGTACAAATGTCTGAGTACATAGCCGGCCTCGATCCGCCTGAACATGTCGATGGAATCACTCTAGCGATTGCACAACGTGGCTGTGGGTCCCATGTTTATAAGCCCTTGCCTCTGATAACCTTGAGATTAGCTGTCTACAATCAATGATGTGCTACTAAATGTCCCCAGCTCTAGGGTTGCCTTCACTTACAGACGGTAGGGTCGCATCCTGCAGTTCTTGTAGCTTTATTTTTCCTGTTGCCAGCGTGTTTCTGATCTCTTCTCAGTCAGTCAGGTGTCGTTGAATGTTGGCTGCTGCAATGCGCCTCCAGATCCCCCCCTCTCTCTCTCTCTCTCTCTCTCTCTCTCTCTCTCTCTCTCTCTCTCTCTCTCTCTCTCTCTCTCTATCTCTCCCCCCTCCCCTCTCCTTCTGTGTGTGTTTCTTGTCCTGCCTGGATACAGTCCTTTCTCATTTTAATGTTATCCTCCCACTTTTTCCCGCTGCCTGTCTATTGCTCGTCTGCTTTTACTTAACATTTTCCTCTAAGCTGCGTTAAAAACAAAGTGTTACGCTGATGATTAGAGTGATTCCTTCAGTCACGTGAAGGTTTTATAAGTGTTACGCTGATCATTAGAGTGATTCCTTTAGTCACGTGAAGGTTTTATAAGAGTGTTACGCTGATGATTAGAGTGATTCCTTCAGTCACGTGAAGGTTTTATAAGTGTTACGCTGATCAACAGAGTGATTCCTTTAGTCACGTGGGGTTTTATAAGAGTGTTACGCTGATGATTAGAGTGATTCCTTCAGTCACGTGAAGGTTTTATAAGAGTGTTACGCTGATCAACAGAGTGATTCCTTCAGTCACGTGAAGGTTTTATAAGAGTGTTACGCTGATCATTAGAGTGATTCCTTCAGTCACGTGAAGGTTTTATAAGAGTGTTACGCTGATTATTAGAGTGATTCCTTCAGTCACGTGAAGGTTTTATAAGAGTGTTACGCTGATTATTAGAGTGATTCCTTCAGTCACTTGAAGGTTTTATAAGAGTGTTACGCTGATCATTAAAGCGATTCCTTCAGTCACTTGAAGGTTTTATAAGAGTGTTACGCTCATCAGTAAAGTGAGTTTATTGATGTCATGTAAATGGCACCAAAATTCCCCAGCAATATTCCTCCCTCCCCCCTCCCCACTCCACCCCCTTTTTTGGTGTTATGTTGAGAAATCTGAATGAAAACGTAAGATTAGATAACCATGACCAAGTGTACGCGGAGTTCCAAGCAGTTGTGCCCCCCTGCGGCAGACATCTCCCAGGAAATAACTCCAGTTTTTATACTGTGCTTACATTTGCTTTCACGTGGGCAACGTTCTCAGCTCCGCAGGAAGTCAGATGTGGAAGAATTGCCTGCGCACTTGTTTTGATGTTCTTTCCAGTGGTGTTTTGTTGCTCCCAGAGTAGACGCGTTCTGGTTTCCATCCCCGCGCTGCGCTTCTTAGTTCTGGCATTTGCTAGTTCTTCACAAGTCTCCCAAAGCCCTGCCGTACTTGATGTTTGGGGGATCTGGAGAGTGAGCCCGGAGTACACTGTCATTAGGGTTAGGTTTCTTTTGCGGGTGGGTGTGGAGTGATTGATGGAAGGATGGACAAGTACGCAAACAGATATATAGAGATTGATAGATTAGACAGACAGACAGACAAGACAGACAGACAGATAGATAGATAGATAGTTTGGCCATCACTTGTAGAAGGAAAGCCCTAACGAAATAAAGGAGGGATGACAGACAGATCAGAAGAACGGGTAGAAAGACATCTTGGTTAGTAGATGGGTAGACAGACAATTATGGGATAAGATACAAGTGACCTAATCAGATTTTTTTTTTTTTCAACATATTTTTTTTCCTCGGGGATTGCAGTCTGGGATTAAAATCTCAAGGAAAACCCAACAGATAGAAATCCTGGAAATCTAATTCAAACATACAATACAGTTACATTGGAACACCACAGTTCTGGAAATCTAATTCAAACATACAATACAGTTACATTAGAACACCACAGTTCTGGAATAAACATTCAATATATTACATTGGAACACCACAGTTCTGGAAATCTAATTCAAACATACAATACAGTTACATTGGAACACCACAGTTCTGGAATAAACATTCAATATATTACATTGGAACACCACAGTTCTGGAAATATAATTCAAACATACAATACAGTTACATTGGAACACCACAGTTCTGGAAATCTAATTCAAACATTGAATACATTACATTGGAACACCACAGTTCTGGAAATCTAATTCAAACATTCAATACATTACATTGGAACACCACAGTTCTGGAAATCTAATTCAAACATTCAATACATTACATTGGAGCACCACAGTTCTGGAAATCTAATTCAAACATTCAATACATTACATTGGAGCACCACAGTTCTGGAAATCTAATTCAAACATTCAATACATTACATTGGAACACCACAGCTCTGGAAATCTAATTCAAACATTCAATACATTACTACATTGGAACACCACAGTTCTGGAAATCTAATTCAAACATTCAATAAATTACTACATTAGAACACCACAGCTCTGGAAATCTAATTCAAACATTCAATACATTACTACATTGGGACACCACAGTAAGGTTACGCAGAAACCCATTGCCCTGTGTGGAGGTGTGGCAACCCCGGTGATACAGTAAACAGTAAAGGACCCTTTTCCACAGCTTTAGGCGTTTTGGGTATATGGGGCTAGACTTATATTTTACAGACCAAACCAAACTTGGTGGGTGATGTGGTCAGGATCAAGCTGACCGCCTTTGCTTCCCAGGAATATACCTGATACCCACACAAGGCTGGGTCGACCTGGAAGCCAAGGTCATTTTTGAAAAAAGTTCGGCCCCCGTCAGAAGCCGAACCCACGACCTTCTGATCCTTAGGCGAACATCTAGCCGCTTCGGCTGATTCATGCCGTGTGTGTGTGTGTGTGTTTTTTTTTTTTTTTTTTGGGAAGCCTGAATGTTTGACACCTAGATATCTTTGTCTGCCATATTGTTACAATTGCTTGCTTATATCTACGTGAGCCGGATAAAAGTTTGCGGGGTGCCAACTCTCCCTACATGCCAAAGCTTTTTCTTCCCTTAGCTTATCTCGGTCATCTGTACTGCAACCAAGGAAAACCATACCCGTCGCTTCTCCACTTGTTGCCTCATCTATGTAAGAGTTTTAGAACACACTGAATGTGTCGGTGACTGGTCCAGTGTCTCTGTGTTTGTGATTGTGACTTGAAAACTCCAAGCCCTAGGCTACTTATTCATAAACATAACAAACAAAGGAAGCCGCCGCGATGTAGCGGCTAAAGGACATGGTTTCTAAAGCGCAGGGTGGCTGATTTCTCTCTCTCTCTCTCTCTCTCTCTCTCTCTCTCTCTCTCTCTCTCTCTCTCTCTCTCTCTCTCTCTCTCTGTCTTCATCTCTCTCTCTCTCTCTCTCTCTCTCTCTCTCTCTCTCTGTCTTCAGTATTAATGAGTATCAGATTAATTCTTGGGGAAATAAAAGCGACCGGGGTGATGTTACCACATCACCTAT
>CAJHNH020000171.1:215000-245000 GCA_905116865.2 Candidula unifasciata
AAAACATGGAGCAGCTGGTCCTAACCCAAACCCACCCCGTCCCCCTTGAGAGTGCTGCAACCTATGTCACAGGCATTATCTTTTTCGAAATGAGAACGTAAATGCAAGACACCACAGAAAGCAAACAACAGAGCGGGACACACCCTCAACTAGCCCAACAAACTTGTGAATGAAAAGTGACCTACTTTGTTTGGGGGGATTTACGTGAACTTAACCCTTGGTAGGGTTAGAGTTCCTATTTTTTTCCCTGTGATGTCACAACTAGCATTACATATTCATGTTTTTGAACTGAGAAGTCACAGGATGAACCATTGGTCAGTGTGTTGAGGATCCGATCGTCGAACGATCAAGACGCTGGTCACTGATGCGGGAGGTTCAGACACAAACATGTGTAAGGTTATTAAATGTTCTCTCGGGTGCAACAACTAATATCCTAACCTGCACAGTGTGTGGCGACAGCACTAGTCAAGCAGCCCTAAATCCCCAGGATCGGAAACCCCCCGCCTGCGAACCAAAATTGGTAAATACAGGCGGTGATCGCAGTTTGACAGTTTACCTGGCATATTCCGCCAGGCCAGGTAAGAACTTCAGTAACCAATTACAAATTAAACAGATAACCAAATCCTTTATGTAACTGCCTGTTTTATCACGGGGGACTCAGTTCACCGCCATATCTTCTTGTGTGCTGTTGTAAGCACCTAACGAGATTCTACGAAATTCGCGAGGCGGTAAATTATGCAATCTATTGTCCGATTCTTCATTGTTCACATTTACTAAGCGGAACTCCCCCTGTTCCCCCCCCCCCCTTTTTCAGTATTTTATTTAACAAGGGTAGTCTTTGCCAGGGTGTTCCATTTATGTACTAATTCTTGCCTGTGTGGGTTCCGAGGCCCTGGTAATGGGAAAACAAGAATAGACCCACTGCCAACCCAAAAGTATGTCGTGAGAGTCCACTAATTGGGAGCTTTCTTCAAATTCGGAGTGCATCTGTCTGAGAGGCAAGGAACCAGCACTCTGCATACAAATGAGTCAGATCTGTAAAACAGATGTACACGCAACACTCAGGTTCTGGAACAGGACTGCAGTCCAGAAGTGGATGAACAACCAGAACCTTCTGCCAGAGTTTACAGCTGGTGAACGCGAAGAAGATGTACTAATTCTATAAATTCCGCCATTTAGACGAACCCTTTGGCCAGATTTTCGACCGCACTGTTACAAATAAAACAGGAAACGTGTTTGTTTGCACTCAGTGACTAGAAGCGTACGCAGACACACAGGCGCTTACACTGGGACATCTGTCCACTCTTCCCGCCTCAATCTCCTATGACTATCTGCAGGGCCATTGTATCTACCCCCCTAGACCACCGCTGTTGACCTCGACTCCTCTACGAGAGACAAGATAATACATTGCTCCTCCGATGACCCCTGTCACTCTTAGTCATCTTACACACCGAAACACCCTGTAAGACTAAACTGGGCCGGGGGTAAAAACGCTGCCTTCTAGATTGCTGTTATAGTCTGCATCCGAAAGATGTTGCTTGAACATGTCTGCTAGTCGTAGCCTCGTTTTACTGACCCAGAGTGCCCTAACCACAGAGTGGCTTATACCACATGGTGGCTTATACCACAGAGCAGCTTATACCACCACAGAGTGGCTTATACCACAGAGTGGCTTATACCACAGAGGGGCTTATACCACAGAGTGGCTTATACCACAGAGTGGCTTATACCACAGAGTGGCTTATACCACAGAGTGGCTTATACCACAGAGTGGCTTATACCACAGAGTGGCTTATACCACATGGTGGCTTATACCACAGAGTGGCTTATACCACAGAGTGGCTTATACCACATGGTGGCTTATACCACAGAGCGGCTTATACCACAGAGTGGCTTATACCACAGAGCGGCTTATACCACAGAGTGGCTTATTAAATCACATCTTTGCAGATGCAGTAAATAACAAAGCGTCCATGGCAGGTGTGACTGGAGTATATTCAAAGCCAGTCTATATTTTGTTTCGTTTATTCGTTAACTTTCCTGATTGTTTCATTCATTCATTCATAAATCGTTCATAGGTTCACCGATTGTCTCATTCATTCATTGGTGACAAATTACGGAGTTTCTTGTTGCGACCCTGGCGGTGTCGTGTCAGCAGCTGAGTCGGTGCGGGATCAAACCTGGTACCCACTTTAGGCTGGCTCTACCGGCTAGCCAGTATATTGTGTCACAGCTGCAGCTAAGACACCTCACACAACACGAATCTCCATAAGTCCAGCGAGGATCCCAAGGATGTCGGGCACGCAAACCCACTGCCCCCAGGGTGAGGCTAACGGTTTAACTACCAGGCCACACAAACGTCACTCAAGGCCGCGGTGTGTCTCTCTTCTATAGGTCTGCTTTGGTACAGAGCGACTGCATTGTATTCTTCGTCGGTCAGGCAAACATAAGAAGGGGGTCTTTGTGGCACAGTGGCGGCTCATGTTCTGTCAACCCAGATAGAATGTGGACAGTTGCTGTCACCCCCAGGTCAGGACAGACAGCATCACATGCTTTACTAGCGAGGGAGGGCGGAATGACAGGGAAGATGTCACCTGGTGTCTTAGATTACATGTCGCCACTCTGGCCACCCGTGAGCGTATGCCACGCCGCGCTGTCGCGGTAGAAAGGCACTGGGTACTAACATAGTAAGTAATTTGTGGCGTCGTTAACACTGCGTGTAACAGTTGTCGGCACTGACTGGTCTGTACTGGCTGTCGTATACCAAACCTGACATCCCACACTGTGTCAACGGCTTCAAGTGAAGGGGCACACTGGGCAAGATACTAGCCTTATCCTTGGTAGAAAAAAAAATGCAACCTAAAAACTCAGTATGGTGTCAGGGCAGACCAGGAAACTAGTCTTGGTTGGTGTTTGATCTGGGATCGAAGCTCCGACAAGTAGACGAATAACGAGCACCGCTGTTCCGATCTGGCAACATCTACATCAGTGTTTCTCAAACTGTTCTCAGTCGCGGCTCCTTGTTTCAATTACAGTGTGCCCACGGTGCCCTAACTTCAGTAAAAGTGTGACTATTCGTATGTAAGAGATGCCAAAAAAATGAAACTCATGCATCTTCGAATATTTCCCGGCGCCCCTAGGCGCGGAGATAATGTTCTGTTTGCAACACATTGTTTCTATGGTACTGTGTCAATTCTACTGTCTCAATAGTTCTGGCTTCATGGTACTGCCCGGACTTTGTTCTGTTGAAGAGAAGAACCTGCATTTTTGGCTGTAATTGTTCACGGCTATTGGCTAGGATTCACAGAGGGCATGGTCAAACACTGTCGGCTGGAAAGACGGAAAGACGCCAACATAACATTGCGATATATCTACACATCTTGCAAGTTCATTACCGCGAGCCCGAGTCGCTTCTTCTTCTTCTTCTTCTTCTTCTTCTTCTTCTTCTTCTTCTTCTTTTTCTTCTTCTTCTTCTTCTTCTTCTTCTTCTTCTTCTTCTTCTTCTTCTTCTTCTTCTTCTTCATCTTCTTCTTCTTCTTCTTCTTCTTCTTCTTCTTCTTCTTCTTCTTCTTCGTCTTTCTGCAAAAAAAATAATAATAACATTTATAATAATAAAATGTGTGCAGTCTTAAAACAACGAAAGTAATGCTGCAGTGCACCCGCCGTTGAGTGGGTGGGGGAGAGACAGATTATGTGGGGAAGATCTTAATCTCATCCACTGTTGAACTCTCCTACTACTTCCCGAATGCCACGAACACGGTTTAAAAAACAAAAACAAAACAAACCATCGCCAAAATTATAATTCACAACCTTCTGTTTATTAAATCTACTATAGAAAGCCGCTTTGAATTTATTATATCTATTTTGGAAAGCGCTATATTTATCCTGCATTCCCCATTGCACAGTAGCTTCAATTCGTCAGTATCTATTTTCGAAAACGAATTTATTCGGAACTTCCCATCGTAGTTCGAGCCAATCTGTCGGCGCCAGGCTATAAATTAGAGTGCCTTTCAAGGCCAGCGATTTCTGCCCAGAAACTCAAGGTTTTATTTTATGGCTGCAAGTTTTTAGCCCGTCACGTTCTCACTGTGCCAGTGGATCGCCGAACCAGTTTTAGAATAAAAATCCGATTGTGTAGAATACAGAGGGGGGGGGGGGGGGGGGCGTTAAGGGTCTCGCGTTGGTAGCTTGACAAGAAATATGCACGAACGAACCTTTGCTGAAACTTTCTGATGGTTTTTGCTTTTATTGTTGCTTGAAAGTTTAGTTCTTTTGCACACAAGACTAGTGGCTGGGGTTTAATCCCCGACTGTCATAGTTGTGATATTTATCGGCTGTAATTCTCCGTGACTGCCTCATCCCTCCAAAAAATGTTAGGTATTTTCATAATCAGGAAGGGATTGTTTTGGAAACAAAAGCCACGAGGAAAGGAAATGGACCCCTTTAAATTATGTTGTAAGCTTTCTTCTTCTTCTTTGCGTTCACCGGCTGTTATCTCAAGCGGAAAATTTGGGTTGTTCGTCCACTTCTGTACTTGGATTTGTTCCAGAGCTTGGGTGTTTCGAGAATAACAGTGTTGTACATTTATTGTATGCAGACTGTTGGTTCCTCGACTCTTAGGCATAAATATGCACTGCAACTTCAAAGGAACGGTTTCTGTTTAGTCGGTCCTTACGCCATGATTACTTGGGACAGTGGTTTTTGTACTTTTTGTTAGAGCCACCCCCCCCCCCCCCATGTCACGCACTTGGTGAGGACAACAGGAGATGAACAGTGTTTTGCCACACCAGCACAAGATAGGGGAGAGAAAGGAAAGGGTGGAAGAGGGGTCAAGAGAGAGAGAGAGAGAGAGAGAGAGAGAGAGAGAGAGAGGAAGGAGAGAGAAGAAAGCTGAACAGAATCGTTGAAAAAAAAGACGTTACAAATAAAGCAAGTGGGAAATGTATTATTGGTAGTGGAAGCAGGGACAACGCAAAAGTTAGCTGGCCGACAGTAGAGAAAGAAAGTGATGAGGTAAAAATTATGGAAGGAAGCAAGCTGGTAGAACCTGTTACTAAAGGAGAATGAAAAGGGCTAGGGAAGATAATAATGGATATTGGAGAGAGAGAGAAGGGCGGGGGAGAGCTCATTGCAGGAATTCTAGGGTAATTCAGTCTAGATGAATGATTCTGCGCCACCTGTACTGGTGCTGGTAACGCAGGTGTGGAACGCATTCACTGCCCCGCCCTTCTCCTGAGTCCTGTCCTAGATTTGTTGAGCATAATCTCATGGGCACAGACAGCAGACAGTAGAAAATAGTAGCCATCATAGGACAATGGGACTAACAACAACACTGGATACTGTGGATACATGGGGCAGGGAGACCAACAGCAACATTGGATACTGTGGATACAAGGGACAGGGAGACTAACAGCAACATTGGATACTGTGGATACATGGGACAGGGAGACCAACAGCAACATTGGATACTGTGGATACAAGGGACAGGGAGACTAACAGCAACATTGGATACTGTGGATACATGGGACAGGGAGACCAACAGCAACATTGGATACTGTAGATACAGGTGACAAGGGCAGCATCACTGGATACTGTAGATACAGGTGACAAGGGCAGCAACATTGGATACAGGTGACAAGGGCAGCATCACTGGATACTGTAGATACGGGTGACAAGGGCAGCAACACTGGATACAGGTGACAAGGGCAGCAACACTGGATACTATAGATACAGGTGACAGGCGCAGCAACACTGGATACAGGTGACAAGGGCAGCAACATTGGATACTGTGGATACATGGGACAGAGAGACCAACAGCAACATTGGATACTGTGGATACATGGGACAGGGAGACCAACAGCAACATTGGATACTGTGGATACAGGGGACAGAGAGACCAACAGCAACACTGGATACTGTGGATACATGGGACAGGGAGACCAACAGCAACACTGGATACTGTGGATACATGGGACAGGGAGACCAACAGCAACACTGGATACTGTGGATACATGGGACAGGGAGACCAACAGCAACACATCACCCATCATGTGCCGATTAGTCTATAAAAGGCCTAGCCCTATATGCCCAAAACTCCTGAAGGCATGGACAACGGTCCTTTACTTTAATTTATCAGTCTCCTTATTCTTTGTGAGCCCCCCCCCCCTATCCCCCAACTCCTCTTGTTTTCTTTATCTGTCTGTCTCCCTATCTTTCTCTCTCTCTCTCTCACTCTCTCTCTCTCTCCTCTCTCTCTCTCTCTCTCTCTCCCTCTCTCTCTCTCTCTCTCCTCTCTCTCTCTCTCCACTCTCTCTCTCTCCTCTCTCTCTCTCTCTCTCTCTCTCTCTCTCTCTCTCTCTCTCTCTCTCTCATGTACATCACTGTCAGGGATCTTAGGGGTTTAAACCCATTAAGTAGCAAGACGAGAAGACCCCGCGGTGTAGTGGCCAGCCGCTTACCTGCTTGTCCAAAGGTCGTGAGTTCAAATACGTCCCCCGTGGGATTATTAAAAATCGGCAGTGGCTTCCAGGTGGACACAGCATAAACTGGTTAGTGGGTAAATTCCTAGGGAGGCAAGGCGGCCAGCGTTATTATGTTACCTACAGCATGCCGATTTGCTTATAAAATATAGTTCTAGCCCTATATGCCCAATGCGCCTAAAGGCCTTCTGCGGTCGCTGTGAGAGGGTCAGTCAACACATTTTGGCAGTGGGTCTGTTCTTGCCCTTTGAATCTAGTTGTTCTTGATGCTGTTCTTCCCACTGTGGAAAAGACCTCTCCGTGCTCTGTGCTCATATTTCTCCAGTGTGACTTCTTGCCAGATAACCGAATCTTGTATTTGTGTTGTTGTCTAGTTAATTGTATGACACATATCAGATCTAGTAATTTCTTTATTTCAGATGAAATTGTTCTTTCTCAACCCGACAGCTTTTCTAAAAGATGTGATCGTGGTTGCTATGATTTCCGCTCATTAGTCGTGGCAAGGTTCCGTGTCTGACACTGAGAAGATAATGTGGGCCATAAATGAGTTTAGCTGTCTCGGGAATCTCCACCGTTTTGTTTCCTAACTTCAACTCATTAGCAGTTGTAATCCATTCATAACCAAAGAAAATGCAACTGCATAACTCGGGTGTGTAGATGATATGCTTCTACCGTCAAACAATGTCGAAGGATTAAAACAGGTAATCATGTCTGTCAGAAAACGCATTGAACATTGATAGTAAATTATGCGCGTTTAAAAAAATGGACAGAAAAACGAAGATAATTTCCACAGATAAGTCTACCTGTCAAGTGAAATTTTGCTATCAACAATGATTACATTGAAAGTGTCACACAGAGCCAGGGTAGGGGGACTACAATAGAGTCTGTCTAACGGAAATCCCCACAGAGGGGTCTTGGCAATGCAGAGAATGAACGCGCGACATCACAATGGCTAACAGTGGAACACAGAAACCTGTTTACCTCATGGGCACTTCAGGTGCTAAACTATTCTTGTAGGCCAGTCGGTACTCTCTGAGTTAGGCCAACATCACGCCGGCCTCCTTTACTTCCGTGCATATTGCAGTCACCCGTTTCAGGTAGGCTCGACTTTGGAGTCAAGGTCATTTTTAGACAAATTCTTTCTAATAAGACTGTCAGCCTGTGGCTAGTAGCCGGTTTCTCTGACCAGCTACCAGGACCAGGGAATTACACCTTGCTTCCAAAGATGTGTGTTGTGAACTGCATGTTCGGAAAATGACAAATGGCTTCTTATCACAGAATTTGTCGTTAACCTTATGTAGTAATGCATGTGCACCTGCTGCTTTATCGTGACTGCTGTTTCCACCAACTTAAAATAAATAGCATTTATAGGCGTTATGACCTATGGCGGCATTAGGCATTTAATTTAATGCACACTCGAGATGTTGGATTGCGCCGGACTGCTGTCAGACTGTTCACATGGGACACTGGTGGGTATCGAAAGTGGTTTTCACATAGGAGACTGATGGGTATTGTATGTGGTTTTCACATGGGAGACTGATGGGTATCGTATATGGTTTCACATGGGAGACTGATGGGTATCGTGTATGTTTTTCACATGGGAGACTGATGGGTATCGTATGTGGTTTTCACATGGGAGACTGATGGGTATCGTAGGTGGTTTTCACATGGGAGACTGATGGGTATCGTATATGGTTTTTACATGGGACACCGATAGGTATCGTATATGGTTTTCACATGGGACACTTCCCCCCCACTCTCTCTCTCTCTCTCTCTCTCTCTCTCTCTCTCTCTCTCTTAGCTCGTTTTTTTTCCATCATTTTCTCTTGTTATCTCTTCTCTTAGCATTTCCGCCTCTCTTCATCCTTCTTTTATTCTTGTCCTCTTTCCCCCTCCCCCTTGAATTCTTGGCAGGTCTGAATGTAAAATGGGCCTGCTTGCCCAATTTGTGACCCTTTAAAATTAAGATCGTTTCTCTTGTCTTTTATGTCTCTTTCCATTCTCTTTCTCCCAATCTCTCTCGCCTGCTGTATGTATGTGTGGTTGCGTGTTTGTGTGTGTGTACTCCTGTCGGAATCAGGTGACCCACATCTCTCTCGCCTACTGTGTGTATATGTCTCGCCTACAGTATGTATGTGTAGTTGCGTGTGTATACTCCTGTATGTATCTTCGAACTTACCAGTAGCCATAATACCGCAGAAAAACAAACTCTGCATTGTCTTTGACCTACCTCACTCACATGTTCACCTTTTTTTTTTCTAGCTACACACTCCCGTCCCCCTCCCCTACCTCTTTTCCTCCCGAAATTTGCAGGTGCTTCGTTGTTTCAAAATAAAGAAATTGTACTGATATCCCTGTTCATCCCCTCCTCTCTCCCTTGCTAGGTCTCTCCCTTACTCCGTCTATCCCTTGCTAGGTCCCTCCCTTACTCCGTCTCTCCCTCCCATTCTTCTACTAATCCTGCTACCCGATTCTTTGTACTTCGGATTGTTTACCTGGCACCTGGGAGAGAAGATTTGTGTGTGCTACGTCACCAAACCCCGGTGTTTATTTCTCCCTGACACGCACGTTGGTTTGTTGACAGAACAGACTCCATTGTAGCTGGGTGGTCCCGTCGGAATGTGGCCGAACGTTCTTGTTTCATTCTCGTGCGCCAGCAGTTTAGGGCTTCCTAATCATTCAAACACTTGTTCTATTTCTGTCTGTTAGTCTCTCTAACCGCCTTAAATGTTCCATTCAACAAAATTAAAGTTAAGGACATAATTTTATGCATTTCATCGCGCTGAACATTTGTTGGCTTTATATATTTATGGACCACGTTATATATTTATAGACCAAGCTATATATTTACAGACCACACTATATATTTATAGAGCACACTATATATTTACAGACCACGTTATATATTTACAGACCGCGTTATATATTTACAGACCACATTATATATTTACAGACCACGTTGTATATTTATAGATCACGTTATATATTTATAGACCACACTGTATATTTATAGACCACGCTATATATTTATTTATAGACCACACTGTATATTTATAGACCACGTTATATATTTGTAGACCACATTATATATTTAGAGACCACGTTATATATTTAGAGACCACGTTATATTTAGAGACCACACTATATGTTTATAGACCACACTATATATTTATAGACCACGTTATATATTTAGAGACCACGTTATATATTTAGAGACCACACTATATGTTTATAGACCACACTATATATTTATAGACCACGTTATATATTTATAGACCACACTATATATTTACAGACCACGTTATATATTTACAGACCGCGTTATATATTTACAGACCACATTATATATTTACAGACCACGTTGTATATTTATAGATCACGTTATATATTTAGAGACCACGTTATATATTTAGAGACCACGTTATATATTTAGAGACCACACTATATGTTTGTAGACCACACTATATATTTATAGACCACACTATATATTTAGAGACCACGTTATATATTTATAGACCACGTTATATATTTAGAGACCACACTATATGTTTATAGACCACACTATATATTTATAGACCACGTTATATATTTATAGACCACACTATATATTTATAGACCACGTTATATATGTATAGACCCCGTTCTATATTTATAGACCACTATATATTTATAGACCACACTATATATTTATAGACCGTTATATATGTATAGACCACAGTATATATTTATAGACCACACTATATATTTATAGACCACTTTATATATGTATAGACCACAGTATATATTTATAGACCACACTATATATTTATAGACCACTTTATATATTTATAGACCACACTATATATTTATAGACCGTTATATATGTATAGACCACGTTATATATTTATAGACCACACTATAGACCACGTTATATATTTATAGACCACACTATATATTTATAGACCAGGTTATATATTTTAGTCCACTTGATATATTCATAGTCAACTGGCACCTGGTGGTTGTTGTTACTCTTACACCGGTCGCCTTTACTTCCAGGTAGATTTTGAAAACATTTTCTGGTTGTCTTTATATCGACAATATTTTGTCGACGACAAAACTAGTATAATATGTCTGTTCCTGCTGAAATCTGTTGTCCATGTTGAGACATTCTGTCTGTTCCTGCTGAAATCTGTTGTCCATGTTGAGACATTCTGTCTGTTCTTGCTGATGTCTATTGTCCATGTTGAGACATTCTGTCTGTTCCTGCTGATGTCTGTTGTCCATGTTGAGACATTCTGTCTGTTCCTGCTGATGTCTGTTGTCCATGTTGAGACATTCTGTCTGTTCCTGCTGATGTCTGTTGTCCGTGTTGAGACAGGATGTATGGTGGCATCTTTCTCTAGAAACATCAGTTTCGGTACATTTTATGTGTCGTTGTTATCACAGTCAGCATTACTACGCATTGGACATTCCCACGCATGCTCAGTCCTCCGATGCAGCAGCCACTCCAAGGTAAAGTAAAGGACCCTGTTCCATGCCTGGAGGCTTATTGGGCATATAGGGCTAGACCTATGTTTTACAGACCAAACGGCATTTGGTGGGTGATCTGGTCAGCATCACGCCGGCCACCTTTACTTCACAGGACTGTACCTGGCACCCACTTCAGGCTGGGTCGACCTGGGAGCCGAGGTCATGTTTGAGAAAAGTCCGGCCTCAGCCAGGACACGCACCCACGACCTTCCGATCGGCAGGCGAACGTCTAGCCGCTAGACCACGACAGCTGCCGCCACTCTAGGATACTTCTACTAAATGTTCGTGTTAGAAGCTGGTTATGTCTTCTATCTTAGCCTCGAAGGTGGCTTTGACGTGCTTCACCATGCTTTACCCGCATGGTACGCAGTCGTGTTAGCGTCATAGATTCCTCATTATCCACCTGCCCAGTCCGTACAGCGTTGACGATATCTGCTGTGTCTATTCTTCTCCCCCACATCCGTTAGGGCTTTGCTTGTTGGTCGGCTCGTTGGTTGTGATATGTCTGGTGACTGTTGGTGGGTCTTCCTATTCTGATAACAGATATTCCCCATGTGGTTTCCGGATCCCGAACAAGCATGCCGTAGAGGTCGACTAATTGGGGTGCTTCATTCGAAGTCGGAGGCATCTGCTCGAGCGGCAAGGAACAACTAACTGCATACAAATAGCCAGTAAAAGGGTGTACACGCAAAACTCAGGCTGTGACACAAAGCTAAAGTCCAAAATGGACGAACAACCCGGAATTTCCATCGAATTACAGCCAGTAAACAAAGAAGAAGAAAAAGATAAACGATGTAGGGTAGCTTTGGTCTCCAGCAGCGCCACCTCTAGTACAGTTTCTCTGCGGGTGTTTCTTGCGATTGTATGACACATATCTACCCAGTAGCTTGTTCCTCGACGTGTGTCAGTCTTGCGATTGTATGACACATATCTACCCAGTAGCTTGTTCCCCGACGTGTGTCAGTCTTGCGATTGTATGACACATATCTACCCAGTAGCTTGTTCCTCGACGTGTGTCAGTCTTGCGATTGTATGACACATATCTACCCAGTAGCTTGTTCCCCGACGTGTGTCAGTCTTGCGATTGTATGACACATATCTACCCAGTAGCTTGTTCCTCGACGTGTGTCAGTCTTGCGATTGTATGACACATATCTACCCAGTAGCTTGTTCCCCGACGTGTGTCAGTCTTGCGATTGTATGACACATATCTACCCAGTAGCTTGTTCCTCGACGTGTCTCAGTCTTTCGTAGAATGTATCGTTTGATGTGTTGATGAAATTCTCAATATTACCCGCAGTTCAGATAAAGTATTATAATGACGACTATGAAAGTTTCATCCAACCATGAAAGTCGTCGCTGGAGTTGCAGGGTTAGTTGTCCATGCGACATTTACTGCTCCAAGTGAAGAGATGCCGAGCCCGTGAAAGGATTCTCTGGCGCCACTTGAAAACATAGTTACCTGTTGATTTTCCAGGCATAGGGACTACTGTGTGAACTGTTTTGTTTGTGTGTGGTCGGAGGGGGAGAGAGGGGGGGGGGGGTCAAGTTGAGTTGATTCAAGAACCTACATCACAGCACTCTGGGCTTTCCCATAAGCGCTCCGTCTCCATCTTCAGCAGCCAGTGAAGAGTTCCCATAATAATGGTGCCTGTAGCATTCTGATTAAACATCCGTCTTGTCTTTCCTCTGAGCCTCGAGCATCTGCCAGAACCTCTCGTCACCCCCCCCCCCCTTTTTCCTGCATCAATCTCACCAGACTGTGGTGATCCAAATGCTCCTCCGCATTGCACACGCTCTCCCACAAGGCACTAACCACGTCTGCCTTATCATGTATCAGTATTCCACCAAGTTGTGCAGAGCCAGCAATTCTGTCCGATGGTTATTTCCCAACACACCGGTGGTGGAAAACTCCAGACAATACTCCTTACCGTGTCCTCTGCAGTGAAGCATGCCACTCTGCACGAAACATGCCTGTCCTGACATTCCTCAGCATGCTTTCTGAATCAGTTAGAATCACGATGTGTGTGTGTGTCGTATTCTCTAGCCAGCGGAAAGCTGCAGTGACCGCCTTCACCTCTATTCTTGAGCTGGATATTGTGGTATCATATGCCAGGCTCTTCTGCACCAAACGTCGACCATTAACTTTTGCTAAGAAACCCCAAGCACTTCTTTTGCCTCTTGACACTGAACCGTCTGTGTAAATAATCAAATCCGTGTGGTCACGTTGATATCACATTCCGGTAACTATCACGAAAATCACCCTATCTCGTCGGGCACGAGATTTCCCACAGGCTTTCCTATGTTATAGGGATGTCATGTTTTGTTATTTTCAACACTGTAAACATTCTATATTTCACGTTATGAGCGGTCGCACGTTCTATTTTCCACATTGTGAGCGGCCGGCACGGCACTGTGTGTGTTACCTGTGTTACCCGCTATCAGTGCGGCTTCACTTGGCGCCTTGAGCTAGTACCCGCCCCAACATGTCACTAATTCTCAAACCAGTGACAGTTGCACAAGATACCTAGTTGACAGAGACAAGACAACTAGTTGAGCACTCGCTCACGCACGCGCACTCACACACACACACACACACACACGAACAGATAGTCGCTTAATGTCGTCTGCAACGAAAGAGATCCCCACACTTTCGTGTCGAGCCTCCAACGAACAGGATCAGTTTATCCGGTGTATTGACTTGGAAGGCGAAGGAACGCACTTCCTACCACTCCTACAACATAGAACAGCCCGTGGGAATCGTCACTGCATGAATGTGAGCCGGCACGAAATCTCGACCCTGATGATATAGGTTGATTGTCGTGATATGTACCCACATTCCTTGTTACCAGGGAGGAAGGTCGAGGCGGTGGATCAGGATGACGTAGGATGTTTGCAAGCCCTTTTATCGTTGGGAAGAGGTTTGAAGGATGACGCAGGATGTTTTGAAGCTCCTGTAACGTTGGGAAAGGGTTTGAAGGATACGTGTAAATTGTACTCTCTCTATCCACCCCCTCCCCCCCCCCCTCTCGCTTTCTCTCACATACCCTCTCATTATCTCTCTGTAAATTTTGTTTGATATTAATATTATGTATATTGTTACATAAACATAACAGATATTACGTCATGTCTTTGTGTGCAGACTAAACAACACTCCTTTTTGTTCACACACCACGTCACGACTTTAACGGGCTTACGTCGAGGATGTTTATCAATAGACATACTGATATACTGACAAACACACACAGACTTATCGATAGACCAACTTACACACCAACTTACTAACTTACCAAAAGACACGCTCGGAAGGAGATGAGAAAGAGAGAGAGAGAGAGAGAGAGAGAGAGAGAGAGAGAGAGAGAGAGAGAGAGAGAGAGAGAGAGAGAGAGATGCGCGCAGCATCAAGATGTTTGTGTGCCGGGCTGACTTGTTATCAGAGATTCCACAAGGAACGACGGGATCCGGTTTCCTCGGCCTGTGTGGCAGCGGGCTCGCCGTATCGGCCACATCCGGCATATCTTACTTGTCGTCTGCTCAACTTGTCGCCAGTAGCATCTGTTTTCTTCCTGTTTGTTTCTTACGTTCTGTCTCTTTCTTTCCTAGCGCCCGTCCCCCACTCCCACCCACTCGCTGACTATTTCTGTGTATTTTCTTTGCTGTTCAGGTTATCTATAGGTATTTGTTATGTAAACATAGCAGATGTGTATACAATTGCAGCACGAACGATGAGAGTTTGCAAGGGCCCAATGTAAGACTTGCATGTCTGCCCAGTTTTAACCCTTTAAAAATAAAGTACTTTCGTGTGTTCGTTCCTTCCCCCCCCCCTCCTCTTCCTTTCTCTGGCTCCCTCTCACTTTCCTTTCTTTATCTAAGCCTGAACATTTAAAGGCCGTCGCCGATGTTACCGAGTTAGTACAGCAGTTCAGACTGTAATGTAGACCATGACAAGGTAGCAAGCAACCACCAGGAGGTGGGAGGCCTTCATCTGGCTGAAGTCTTTGAGATGTTCAATAGAAACAACAATAGTGATAACAATATGTGCTGAACAGCAGCAACAACAAAAGTTATAATATTGTTGAGCTATTGCAGTAAAACGTTTTTAACACAACTTTCAAGGGGCCCAAAATTGAGTTCTTGTTAAACAGTTCGTACTAACAGGATAACAATAACACGTCTCTGCTGGAACCACAGATGTATTCATGTTCGTTTTAAGCGGGTTCACGTTAACGACGTATTGCTGAACTTAAAAAGCTAACGTCTGTAGTTGCTGTAAAAGGTGGAAAGGAGAGGGGGGGGGGGAGCTTAGCCCTGGGGTGCACCTCCAGAAGGAAATTCGGAGGGGAGGCGGCCCTTATCGGAATGAAGTATCCCCAATGATACGACATTATTATTATTATTACTGTTATTATTATTTTACGCCGAGTGGCTAGTCAGTGGTATAATGTAATTGAACAAGTGCAAACATTAACTTAACAGAAGAAATGTATACCTAGCCAGGTGAACATTTAGCGCTCTAGAGCATTAAGATGTTGGAAGGAAGACAGCCCTGTAAAAACTACCGGAAAGTGGCGCCATACACACAAATTATGTTGGGGGGGGGGGGGTTGTTGTTCCTCAAGAGCTAACAAGGCCAGGTTGCAGCGCCTATAAACCGCGATCATTTCAATCTCCCGTATTCTGCACAGACACAGATGAATTATTATTTGCATTTGATTAATCTGTTGTAGTTTTCTAATGCTGTGAATATTTGTGTCTTTCCAGAGGGAGGCCGACTCGAACAGGAATTAAGGTATGTCAAGGACACGGTCGGAGTCGACTCTGGGACCAGTTTTGAACTGATTATTCAGACTCCAAAGAAAGGGATCAGTCTCTTAAATATGGAATCTCTCATGTTGCATTTTCAAGCTGTGCTGGCAGCAACCAAGATCAAAGTGGACATTGATGGGCTGTGAGTTGTTGTTGTATTCATATTGTGTAACGTTGATGAGCTGCGCGTTGTTGTTGTTGTTGTATTCATGTTGTGTAACATTGATGGACTGTTGTTGTTGTATTCATGTTGTGTAACATTGATGGACTGCGCGTTGTTGTTGTATTCATGTTGTGTAACATTGATGGACTGCGCGTTGTTGTTGTATTCATGTTGTGTAACATTGATGGACTGCGCGTTGTTGTTGTATTCATGTTGTGTAACATTGATGGACTGTTGTTGTTGTATTCATGTTGTGTAACATTGATGGACTGCGCGTTGTTGTTGTATTCATGTTGTGTAACATTGATGGACTGCGCGTTGTTGTTGTTGTATTCATGTTGTGTAACATTGATGGGCTGTTGTTGTTGTATTCATGTTGTGTAACATTGATGGACTGCGCGTTGTTGTTGTATTCATGTTGTGTAACATTGATGGGCTGTTGTTGTTGTATTCATGTTGTGTAACATTGATGGACTGCGCGTTGTTGTTGTATTCATGTTGTGTAACATTGATGGACTGCGCGTTGTTGTTGTTGTTGTATTCATGTTGTGTAACATTGATGGACTGTTGTTGTTGTATTCATGTTGTGTAACATTGATGGACTGCGCGTTGTTGTTGTATTCATGTTGTGTAACATTGATGGACTGCGCGTTGTTGTTGTTGTTGTTGTTGTATTCATGTTGTGTGACATTGATGGACTGTTGTTGTTGTATTCATGTTGTGTAACATTGATGGACTGCGCGTTGTTGTTGTATTCATGTTGTGTAACATTGATGGACTGCGCGTTGTTGTTGTTGTATTCATGTTGTGTAACATTGATGGGCTGTTGTTGTTGTATTCATGTTGTGTAACATTGATGGCCTGCCTGCGCGTTGTTGTTGTTGTATTCATGTTGTGTAACATTGATGGACTGTTGTTGTTGTATTCATGTTGTGTAACATTGATGGACGGCGCGTTGTTGTTGTATTCATGTTTTGTAACATTGATGGGCTGCGCGTTGTTGTTGTTGTATTCATGTTGTGTAACATTGATGGGCTGCGCGTTGTTATTGTTGTATTCATGTTGTGTAACATTGATGGACTGCGCGTTGTTGTTGTTGTATTCATATTGTGTAACATTGATGGGCTGTGCATTGTTGTTGTTGTGTTCATGTTTTGTAACATTGATGGGCTGTGCGTTGTTGTTGTTGTATTCATGTTGTGTAACATTGATGGGCTGCGCGTTGTTATTGTTGTATTCATGTTGTGTAACATTGATGGGCTGTGCATTGTTGTTGTTGTATTCATGTTGTGTAACATTGATGGGCTGTGCGTTGTTGTTGTTGTATTCATGTTGTGTAACATTGATGGGCTGTGCATTGTTGTTGTTGTATTCATGTTGTGTAACATTGATGGGCTGTGCATTGTTGTTGTTGTATTCATGTTGTGTAACATTGATGGGCTGTGCATTGTTGTTGTTGTATTCATGTTGTGTAACATTGATGGGCTGTGCATTGTTGTTGTTGTATTCATGTTGTGTAACATTGATGGGCTGTGCATTGTTATTGTTGTATTCATGTTGTGTAACATTGATGGGCTGTGCATTGTTGTTGCTGTATTCATGTTGTGTAACATTGATGGGCTGTGCATTGTTGTTGTTGTATTCATGTTGTGTAACATTGATGGACTGTTGTTGTTGTATTCATATTGTGTAACATTGATGGGCTGTGCATTGTTGTTGTATTCATGTTGTAACTTTGATGGACTGTGAGTTGTTGTATTCATGTTGTGGAACATTGATGGACTGTGAGTTGTTGTTGTTGTGTTCATGTTGTGTAACAATAGTGGGCTGTGAGTTGTTTTTGTATTTATGTTGTGTAACATTGATGGGCTGCGCGTTGTTATTGTTGTATTCAAGTTTTGTAACATTGATGGGCTGTGCGTTGTTGTTGTTGTATTCATGTTGTGTAACATTGATGGGCTGCGCGTTGTTGTTGTTGTATTCATTTTGTGTAACATTGAAGGCCTGCGAGTTGTTGTTGTTGTATTCATGTTGTGTAACATTGATGGGTTGTGCGTTGTTGTTGTATTCATGTTGTGTAACATTGATGGGTTGTGCGTTGTTGTTGTATTCATGTTGTGTAACATTGATGGACTGCGCGTTGTTGTTGTTGTATTCATGTTGTGTAACATTGATGGACTGCGCGTTGTTGTTGTTGTATTCATATTGTGTAACATTGATGGACTGTGAGTTGTTGTATTCATGTTGTGGAACATTGATGGACTGCGCGTTTATAGTTGTATTAATGTTGGAACATCAATGGACTTGTATTAACGACACAGCGTAGACTGGCTGTGATTTGTTATATTTATCTTTAGTAAATAGAAACAACTCTTATCTACCACGACAAAAGTAAAGTTGTTATGTTATGATGTTCTATTCTTAGTTACTTCGGAGTCGATATTAGTGCATTTTTAATATCTATACTGTAAAACTGAAAATCGCTTTGTCCGTCTGTGGCCTGTTACAATAATTCCTCCCTAACTGTGAGCCGCAGAGTTTTGAAATTTGCCGATATAATTCTGGCTTCAATTTCTGGGTCAGCTTTAGTGTGTGCAACAAGGTTCCTACGTATTTCTGATAAATAACATCACAATCACGCAAAGTTTACGTTCACTGTAGTGATCTCCCTTGAATATCTACGTGTTTTATGTCCCTTGAATGAAAAAAAGGGTCACCATATCTCGCTGTTATCTGCCTTCGTACATTAAGTCTGGACAGTAAATATTGTGAAGAGCCGTGAAAGAGTAGTGGCTAGACAAGTGTTCCCCACTATAGGTGATACCTCCTTCTTCGGGGGGGGGGGGGGGGGAGGGGGTAGCTTTGTGGGTTAATGTGTGGAGGAATGGAACGACATAAGTGGAGGTAAGAGTCTCACGTGCAATTAGGGGCAATGACTAAACAAGCATCAGCGGGGGAGACGAATCTGAATTAGAGGACAGGAGAGTAACATTATGTGTCACTGTCCCAGGCGAGGCTGGGAAATTAATTCTTATTTATATTGTTTGACGCCATATTATGGATATCAGTCCAATATGAGCAGATCTTCTATAACCTGTTCAACCCTGTAAAACTGCTGCTATAATCAGGGGACGCCCTCGCCTGCTCGCAGTACGACCTTACTGCCCTCTGTCGGTGACGGGTTGAACCTTAGCCACGCGGACTTTGATGTACCTGACTGCCCTCTGTCGGTGACGGGTTGAACCTTAGCCAGGCGGACTTTGATGTACCTTACTGCCCTCTGTTGTTGACGGACTCAACCTTAGCCACACGGAACAGGTCGGTTTTGGGGTTCACATTGTTCTGTGATTTTGTAACTTTCTGTTTTCCCTGACGGAGTCCCACCTGAAGGTTTGCTGACCTCTTTCGTTTCAAGAATCGTATCCAGGCCAAATTCCAGTGCAACCTTGAAGAAAATAATAATATCGGTTATATTTGCGATAGCTGGAGAAAGCAAAGTATTCTTTCGTACTTGGTGGATAGAGGATTGGTTCTCTCTGTGTAATTACAGTTAGTTGACATTGACATTCAAGAAGGTATGCGTGACGTCATGTTTGTGGGAAAATATTCTCCCATACTATCTGTGCCTTTCGACCTGGCGTCTCCGTCTTCAATGTGCTTTTCTTTCAGGATGTGCTTCCTTAGCCCCAAAACTGTATGGTACACGGGAGGATATGGATTGCACGAAGCTTTCATAAGGGCTACCGGCCTCCTGATATAAATTTTCTGACAGAAGGATCGAAGAAGAAGAAGAAGACAGGTGGTTCTTCTTCTTCGGTGATCCCTATAAAGTGTTGGTGTTTACATATAGGCTGCGATAGCTATGCCTTTTGTACCGGTACATCAAACTGTTTTACAGCATGCTTGATAGGAAAAGGTAGTGGGTGGCTGATCTATTGTTATTGCCCCCAAACAAGGGATTTGTGAAAAACCTCAGGGGTTTGGAATACAATGTGCCTGGTAGATTGAAGCCTTACTGGCTGTAGTATTTCATGTTCATACTCACATGTAGAGCTTGTATGGGACTTGTCGATTGCAGAACTTGGAACTTCCGGGAAATTTGCTACACTGCTGAATTCCCTGTCACAGAACAGTTCATTGTGGATACGGTAAGCACAGCTTTAGATTCAACTCATTTGTTGGTGTCTCTCCAGCTGCAGCTCTCGGAAGTTAAATCTCTCTCTCTCTCTCGCTCTCTCTCTCTCTCTCTCTCTCTCTCTCTCTCTCTATCTATCTGCCTCTCCCCCTTTGACTCTCTCCTTCTCCTTCTATATTCCTCTGTCTCTTCTTTTTACTGTATGTTTCTCTCATGTCTGCAACAACCGGCTAGACGCAAGCCGATGACAGGTTTGACACAATCCAACAACCGGCTAGACACAATCCAACAACCGGTTAGACACAATCCAACAACCGGCTAGACACAATCCAACAACCGGCTAGACGCAAGCCAACAACCGGCTAGATACACGCCAACAAACGGCTAGACACAAGGCAGCAGCCGACCATGTACACGCCAACAAACGGCTAGACACAAACCAACGTCCGGCTAGATACACGCCAACAAACGGTTAGACACAAACCAACGTCCGGCTAGATACACGCCAACAAACGGTTAGACACAAACCAACGTCCAGCTAGATACACGCCAACAAACGGCTAGACACAAACCAACGTCCGGCTAGATACACGCCAACAAACGGCTAGATGCAAGCCAACAAATGGCTAGACGCAAGCCAACAAACGGCTAGACACAAACCAACGTCCGGCTAAATGCGCTCCAACAAACGGCTAGACGCAAGCCAACAGTTGACTATACACAAGCCAACGGCCGGTTAGACACAAGGCAACGACCGGCTAAATGCGCTCCAACAAACGGCTAGACGCAAGCCAACGACAAGCTAGACACATGCCAACACTCAAGATCCAGTTGACGATTAAATGCCTAAGAGCACGCTTTTGTTAAACAGGCCTTGGATTCTCTGCCTCTTAGAGGTGTTGAGTACCTGAGTCAACTTGAGAGCACATTCTGCAAGAGTACCGAGAATCTTAGAGGTGTTGAGTACCTGAGTCAACTTGAGAGCACATTCTGCAAGAGTACCGAGAATCTTGGAGGTGTTGAGTACCTGAGTCAACTTGAGAGCACATTCTGCAAGAGTACCGAGAATCTTGGAGGTGTTGAGTACCTGAGTCAACTTGAGAGCACATTCTGCAAGAGTACCGAGAATCTTGGAGGTGTTGAGTACCTGAGTCAACTTGAGAGCACATTCTGCAAGAGTACCGAGAATCTTGGAGGTGTTGAGTACCTGAGTCAACTTGAGAGCACATTCTGCAAGAGTACCGAGAATCTTGGAGGTGTTGAGTACCTGAGTCAACTTGAGAGCACATTCTGCAAGAGTACCGAGAATCTTGGAGGTGTTGAGTACCTGAGTCAACTTGAGAGCACATTCTGCAAGAGTACCGAGAATCTTGGAGGTGTTGAGTACCTGAGTCAACTAGAGAGCACATTCTGCAAGAGTACCGAGAATCTTGGAGGTGTTAAGAACCTGAGTCAACTTGAGAGCACATTCTGCAAGAGTACCGAGAATTTGCCATCTTTGGACTGTAAATATGGCATCAAGAGTAACTGTGCCTGACAGATGACGAGAGACTAGTATGGAAGCTAGGGCCGTATTCTATCGTTGATCCAAGTTGTATTGTTTTCCGTTGCTATAACCTTTCTGGGTTTTTCTCACGTCTTGATCTATACTACCACACTTGCATATCTTTTTTTCTTCTTGGCCTGCAAATGGAGAGGGGACACCTCTCTCTCTCTCTCTCTCTCTCTCTCTCTCTCTCTCTCTCTCTCTCTCTCTCTCTCTCTCTCTCTCTCTCTCACACACACACACCACACCACACACATAAACACATTCACCACCACAAACAACAAGACAGTATCTTTTGTCTCTTAACGTTGCAGTTCTAGACAAGACTTGCAACTTAGAACAGGGGAAACAAACATGACAAAGACGCCACAAGTGAATACGACCGTAGCCAAGAGGCAATGTGAGATACAATTCTGTCTTTGTGCACTTTGTAGTTTCCCGGTGGGGAAATGGTTATATTGTGCTTACTGTACCACACGGAAGATGATTGACTGTACCACAGGCCTGTGAGTTTACTTCGCCACACAGAAGATGATTGACTGTACCACAGGCCTGTGAGTTTTCTTCGCCATACAGAAGATGATTGACTGTACCACAGGCCTGTGAGTTTACTTCGCCACACAGAAGATGATTGACTGCACCACAGGCCTGTGAGTTTTCTTCGCCACACAGAAGATGATTGACTGTACCACAGGCCTGTGAATTTTCTTCGCCATACAGAAGATGATTGACTGTACCACAGGCCTGTGAGTTTTCTTCGCCACACAGAAGATGATTGACTGTACCACAGGCCTGTGAGTTTACTTCGCCATACAGAAGATGATTGACTGTACCACAGGCCTGTGAGTTTACTTCGCCACACAGAAGATGATTGACTGTACCACAGGCCTGTGAGTTTTCTTCGCCACACAGAAGATGGCTTACTGTACCGCACAGAGGGATTTTACTACACTACACGAAAACATTCTTACTGTACCGCACAGAGGGATTTTACTACACTACACGAAAACATTCTTACTGTACCGCACAGGGATTTTACTACACTACACGAAAACATTCTTACTGTACCGCACAGAGGGATTTTACTACACTACACGAAAACATTCTTACTGTACCACTTGCGAAGGAGTTTACTGTACCACACGGATGAGGGCTTATTGTACCACGCGGATGAGTTCTTATTGTACCACACGGATGAGGGCTTATTGTACCACACGGATGAGTTCTTATTGTACCACACGGATGAGGGCTTTTTGTACTACACGGATGAGGGCTTATTGTACTACACGGATGAGGGCTTATTGTACTACACGGATGAGGGCTTTTTGTACTACACGGATGAGGGCTTTTTGTACCACACGGATGAGGGCTTTTTGTACCACACGGATGAGGGCTTATTGTACCACACGGATGAGGGCTTACTGTACCACACGGATGAGGGCTTACTGTACCACGCGGATGAGGGCTTACTGTACCACACGGATGAGGGCTTTTTGTACCACACGGATGAGGGCTTATTGTACCACACGGATGAGGGCTTACTGTACCACACGGATGAGGGCTTACTGTACCACGCGGCTAAAGGTTTATTGTACAACACAGAAGAGGAGGCTGCAGGCATACAGGGAATTAAAAGATCTATAGAAAAAGTGATTTTTTTTTAAATGTTCTAGCTGGGGAGTGACGAGAGGTTCTGGCAGATGCTCGAGGCTCAAAGCAAAATGGACGTTTAATCACACGCTACTGGCACCATTAGTATCGGAACTGTTCGCTGGCTGCTGAAGATGGAGACGCGGCACTTATGGGAATGCCCCTAGTGCTGTGATGTCGGTTCTTAGATCAAATCAAATCAATGTTCCCGCAAATTATTATCCTATGGTGGCGTGATAATTAGAATAACCACCAGCCAAGGCAGTTGTCCTGATTCGATTCCCAGCAGAGAGATAAGGAAAGGTTACATCAGAAAAACTCTACAACCGTATGAAGTGTCTGTGTATGTTCTTCACAACCAGAATCGCCACAATCAGAATCTTCCTGAAACCTCACATTTGTGAACAAGGAAGATCAGAAAGAGTAGACATGGTAAAGGTGAAAGTTATAAACCATAAGTGCTCGGCCACCAGTACGGACAGCTAAGAAACTACAGCGGCATTTCTCCATTTACCCTAGAGTGTCAACTCTGGTACCCACTTCCTAGAGGCTGGGTAAACCCCGGGAACCGCCCGGTTTCGAACACCAAACATGGGCTGCAGCGACTCGCAGCTGGATTTGAAAGCGAGTATCGTATAGACTACGCTAACACAGCCTCCAGAAAGTAGAGTAGACATGGTTTGGACAGACAGGTTTTGGGGAGGGCACACACACACGCACGCCCGTGCACACACACACACTGACACACACACTGACACACACAAAGCCGGTGAGACTCACTGACTGCTGTTTCATTAGGGCCTTCTAGGCCTTATGGGGGCTGATGACCAGACGAGAAATAAGACTGCCTCCTCTTGTTCCATGTCAATTCTGACTTGTTGTTTGGTCCTTTCTGAAAGTTGTTGTTTGGACCTTTCTGAAAGTTGTTGTTTGGACCTTTCTGAAAGTTGTTGTTTGGACCTTTCTGAAAGTTGTTGTTTGGACCTTTCTGAAAGTTGTTGTTTGGACCTTTCTGAAAGTTGTTGTTTGGACCTTTCTGAAAGTTGTTGTTTGGACCTTTCTGAAAGTTGTTGTTTGGACCTTTCTAAAAGTTGTTGTTTGGACCTTTCTGAAAGTTGTTGTTTGGACCTTTCTGAAAGTTGTTGTTTGGACCTTTCTGAAAGTTGTTGTTTGAATCTTTCTGAAAGTTGCTGTTTGGACCTTTCTGAAAGTTGTTGTTTGGACCTTTCTGAAAGTTGTTGTTTGGACCTTTCTGAAAGTTGTTGTTTGGACCTTTCTGAAAGTTGTTGTTTGGGCCTTTCTGATAGTTGTTGTTTGGACCTTTCTGAAAGTTGTTGTTTGGACCTTTCTGAAAGTTGTTGTTTGGACTTTTCTGGAAGTTGTTGACCTGTTGCAGATTCTGGAAGGTATCCTGCCCTGCGTCATCATCACCCCCATGGACTGTTTCTGGGAAGGTTCGCGGCTCCTGGGTCCGGATCATCCGGTCATGACGGGGTAAGTTTGTGTTCGTGTCCTCTCCAGAACTTGGCGATTTTTTGGGGAGATATGGTGGGCACTTAACAATGAATTGAGATTTCAATTGAGATCGCAGTGCCTCGTTTGTCATGTCTGGCACCGAGAAGGACGAACTAGTTGTCATTGTCTTTTTGGAAAAATGTTGCAATAAAATGATGGTGTTGCTGATACTGATTGATTTTAATATCCGAATACCTCATCTGTTGCAGCCTCTAGGAAACTTAGATCTGCAGTCTGAGGTCAGACTACGACCAGATCGTAAGAAAGCAAAAGGAGAGACATTAGAGGAGAAGAATGAAGTGGAGGTGGACTAGAAGAAAGTGGATAAGGATACATAAGGGACAGGTAAACAAAGAATGAAGTGGAGGTAGACTAGAAGAAAGTGGATAAGGATACATAAGGGACAGGAAAACAAAGAATGAAGTGGAGGTAGACTAGAAGAAAGTGGATAAGGATACATAAGGGACAGGAAAACAAAGAATAAAGTGGAGGTAGACTAGAAGAAAGTGGATAAGGATACATAAGGGACAGGAAAACAAAGAATGAAGTGGAGGCGGACTAGAAGAAAGTGGATAAGGATACATAAGAGACAGGAAAACAAAGAATGAAGTGGAGGTGGACTAGAAGAAAGTGGATAAGGATACATAAGGGTCACAGGGAAACAAAGAATGAAGTGGAGGTGGACTAGAAGAAAGTGGATAAGGATACATAAGGGTCACAGGGAAACAAAGAATGAAGTGGAGGTGGACTAGAAGAAAGTGGATAAGGATACATAAGGGTCACAGGAAACAAAGAATGAAGTGGAGGTAGACTAGAAGAAAGTGGATAAGGATACATAAGGGTCACAGGAAAACAAAGAATAAGGAAATGAATAGCGGAAGAAAGATTACAATAATAAGAAGCGGCCGAGGAAGAAGAAAAAAAACAGTATTATAATAATAATAATAATAATAATAATAATAATAATAATAATAATAATAAGGTAGTATGTCCATACAAGAAGAAAATGGGGTATAAAACGATAACAAACATATAGACCATCTTTCTGGGGATAGCATCGTAAAGAAGCCAATGATCGGTCGAGAAACAAAAGCCAGACAGGAAAAGGTACCGGGCCAGAAACACAAGCAAGAACACAGTGAAAGGAAAGCAGAAAAAATAAATGTATGCCGTCAGAACAACTAAAAAATATATGATATACTAAATGAAAAACGCAAACGAAATATCGATAACAATATACAGACAATATAGTTTATGTTTTCTGTGTTATAACAGTATTCAAGGTCTTCTTGATTCATATTCTTGAGGTTAAACACAAATGAACAGATATCCCTAAACATATTAATTTTTAATCTTGCCTTTGTTTCCATAGAAACGCCCGGAGACCACACGATTTTGCGCGCCAGTTACATAACTCCTAACTTGCTGTCCATCAATAGCGCATTGTCGGCTGTTTTTGAGGGGATGTTTTCTTTGAGCGTGTTTGCAGTCGTGCATGTTGCCTTTGTTGTTTTCCTTTCTTCCACAGGTTACCTGTTTTCTCGCTGTTTGCCTCCTGGCTGTTGTTTTTAGCCTGCCAGTTATTGTGCCTTGTTTTTATCCACCCCAAGACTGGAAAACGACTTAAGTTTTCCCGTCTGTGTTCGCATTCTCCCCCCCCCCCCCTCTCTTTTTCCTCTCCTGTGTGTGTGTGTGTGTGTGTGTCTGTTTCTCTCGATCACTTTGTATCTCTTTATCTCTCTTCTCTTGTTTTTTTTTCACTCTCCTGTCCCGTCCCCCCCCCCCCCCCCCCACCCCCAACAAGTAGTGTTTTTTTTCCCAATATATATATATAGTTTCCTAGCTCAGGATATAGTGACGGTTATAAGAATGCTATTACACAAAGACGTTTATAAGAAGGATATAACATATAAACGGTTATAAGATGGATATTACATATAGACGGTTATAAGAAGGAAATTACATATAGACGGTTATGAGAAGGATATTACATATAGACGCTTATAAGAAGGATATTACATATTGACGGTTATAAGAAGGATATTACATATAGACGGTTATCAGAAGGGTATTACATATAAACGGTTATAAGAAAGATATTACAAATTGACGGTTATAAGAAGGATATTACATATTGACGGTTATAAGAAGGATATTACATATTGACGGTTATAAGAAGGATATTACATATTGACGGTTATAAGAAGGATATTACATATACACGTTTATAAGAAGGATATTACATATAGACGGTTATAAAAAGGATATTACATATTGACGGTTATAAGAAGGATATCACATATTGACGGTTATAAGAAGGATATTACATATAGACGGTTATAAGAAGGATATTACATATAGACAGTTATAAGAAGGATATTACATATTGACGGTTATAAGAAGGATATTACATATAGACGTTTATAAGAAGGATATTACATATAGACGGTTATAAAAAGCATATTACATATAAACGGTTTTAAGAAGGATATTACATATAGACGGTTATAAGATGGATATTACATATAGACGTTTATAAGAAGGATATTACATATAGACGTTTATAAGAAGGATATTACATATAGACGGTTATAAGAAGGATATTACATATGGACGGTTATAAGAAGGAAATTACATATAGACGTTTATAAGAACGATATTACATATAGACGTTTATAAGAAGGATATTACATATAGACGTTTATAAGAAGGATATTACATATAGACGTTTATAAGAAGGATATTACATATAGACGGTTATAAGAAGGATATTACATATAGACGGTTATAAGAAGGATATTACATATTGACAGTTATAAGAAGGATATTACATATTCACGGTTATAAGAAGGATATTACATACAGACGGTTATAAGAAGGATATTACATATAGACGGTTATAAGAAGGATATTACATATAGACAGGTATAAGAAGGATATAACATATAGAAATTTATAAGAAGGATATAATAGACTGTTATAAGAAGGATATTACATATTGACGGTTCTAAGAAGTATATTACATATAGACGGTTATAAAAAGGATATTACATATAAACGGTTTTAAGAAGGATATTACATATAGACGGTTATAAGAAGGATATTACATATAGACGGTTATAAGAAGGATATTACATATACACGTTTATAAGAAGGATATTACATATAGACGTTTATAAGAAGAATATTACATAAAGACGGTTATAAGAAGGATATTATATATAGACGTTTATAAGAAGGATATTACACATAGACGGTTATATATGCGTGTGAGTGTATGCGTGTGTGAGTGATTAAGAGCTATGAGCAGTATGAAATGAGCCATGGCTCAATAAAAAATATACAACAACACATAAGAAAATGGCCAACGATATTGTTGCACTACAGAAAACACGACTTGTTGATAACACGCTACACATGGCCGGTTTTGTTCGAGATGGTGTAGGTAGGGGCTTCATGTCTACGTGGGACAGCAACGAGGTACCATTACAGGCGGTCAGAGTTCAGTCCGAGCATTCTTTGGTTAATGTTGTAGCATACAACATTAGCAAGGTGGGAGCAGAAGTTTAAGCCTTGATTTTTGAGAGTACTCTAGATTCTGATGCTGTCATTTACACAAATGGTTCTGTAATCCGCCACGTTAGAAGCTCGTGGGCTTTCATGGCTCAGTTTGGAGGGAGAGTTGTAAAGGAAGATTCTGGAGCTTTTGCCGTAACTACAAGTAGTCTGACTATGGAGTTCATGGCTGTGACTAAAGCAGTAACATGGCTAGAGACACAGACTTTCACTGGGGCATGCTTTCTCAGTGACTCGATGAGTATTCTTAGGAGATAGAGATGGGCTGGGTCCAAAGGCAGTGGTTGGTGGCTCTACAGCATTCACGGCTGACAGGGATTATTTTTAGTTTCGTTCCAGAACATGCGGGGGTACAAGGAAACGAGCAAGCTGATAGGCTTGCAGGTAAAGCTACTGGAAAGCCGGACAAGCCATGGACCAGGCAGATATACTGTATGCTCTATTAGATTTAAGACGTTTGCGGGAACCTTTGGAAACCGTGAATCTGCAGCCATGGTCAGACTACAAGAACAGCGAGTTAAACTTGGTTTCCCAAACAAGAACACTACGCGGGTAGCCAAAGAAGAAGAATAAACCAGCGCGGAAGTGATGTTGTCAGCCGCTACACGCTGCGGGATTTACTGAGGAGGGGATCCGAGCACTTATGGACTGAGTGGTTCGACATGAAATGAGGATAATCCGATGACTAATTACCTTTTTCATCAACAGCCCACCCAGCAAGCTGTGTTGATTACTTAATCCATCTTTCTTTTAGTCCGTCCATCCATCAGGGTAGCTAGCCTCCATGTTGGTGCACGCCTACCTGTGAGACAAGTCTGTATCCAGGACCTGACAGCTGTCCAGGTAGGCGGCAGCTACCTGTAGTCGCGCTTGCTTTTTTATGACATCATCGCTCAGCAACCGCGGCTTGCCAGTTAATCTGGGCGGAATGTGACGGGACCACCCCAGGTGGTCTGTGGTTGAGTCTAGTTTCTGCACTGAGAGAGAGAGAGAGAGAGAGAGAGAGAGAGAGAGAGAGAGAGAGAGAGAGAGAGAGAGAGAGAGAGAGAGAATGAGAGAATAGATGCATTCATTGCACATAGTCTTGTAGACTGATCGCTGTAGAGACCTGTAACCAATAGTTACAGCTTTCAGTAGGCAGGGGTCAATCATTGAACACACAACTGCCGAGTAGAGCCGCAAAAGGTCTACAGAGAATGGGTTGGTCTGTAACACCCGGTCAAGAATAGGCAGCAAACTTGTTGGTTTCTGTGCCAGCTCAGTACACAGGCATCTTTTTGATTGGGCCTGGGTAGGTCACTCTCTGTCCACGAAGTTTAGATATGTCATTGTCAGCTGACACCGCCGAGAGGTCATTAGTACTTCGCGCCACAGCAGACTTCAAGAACATGTGTTTTTTTCTGCTTCAGTTTTAAAAAACAAAAGTTACGAGAAAACTTCTCAGGACAGGAGCTATGGCTGGTGTCAGTATTATCCGGACGACACCGGTCACTCTTTGACAGCCAAGTCCAGCCGAGGGATCACAGGTTATCTGGGGCAGCAGCCAGCTTGATGGGTTTATGGTCGAGTCTAGACGACGAGGTCTGACAGTAATATCTCCTTCTTTTGATGTTGTAGCTCA
>CAJHNH020000171.1:250000-267500 GCA_905116865.2 Candidula unifasciata
GATGTGTGTCCATACTCCTGTACACTAAATGTGTGTGTGTGTCAGTGTGTTAGATGTGTGTCCTCACTCCTGTACACTAAATGTGTGTGTGTAAGTGTGCTAGGTGTGTGTCCTCACTTCTGAACACTAAATGTGTGTGTGTAAGTGTGCTAGATGTGTGTCCTTACTCCTGTACACTAAATAGGTGTGTGCTAGATGTGTGTCCTTACTCCTGTACACTAAATAGGAGTGTGTAAGTGTGCTAGATGTGTGTCCTTACTCCTGTACACTAAATGTGTGTGTGTAAGTGTGCTAGATGTGTGTCCTCACTTCTGTACACTAAATGGGTGTGTGTAAGTGTGCTAGATGTGTGTCCTTACTCCTGTCCACTAAATGTGTGTGTGTAAGTGTGCTAGATGTGTGTCCTCACTCCTGTACACTAAGTGTGTGTGTGTAAGTGTGCTAGATGTGTGTCCTTACTCCTGTACACTAAGTGTGTGTGTGTGTAAGTGTGCTAGATGTGTGTCCTCACTCCTGTACACTAAGTGTGTGTGTGTAAGTGTGCTAGATGTGTGTCCTCACTCCTGTACACTAAGTGTGTGTGTGTGTAAGTGTGCTAGATGTGTGTCCTCACTCCTGTACACTAAGTGTGTGTGTGTAAGTGTGCTAGATGTGTGTCCTTACTCCTGTCCACTAAATGTATGTGTGTAAGTGTGCTAGATGTGTGTCCTTACTCCTGTCCACTAAATGGGTGTGTGTAAGTGTGCTAGATGTGTGTCCTGACTCCTGTACACTAAATGGGTGTGTGTAAGTGTGCTAGATGTGTGTCCTCACTCAAGTACACTAAATGGGTGTGTGTAAGTATGCTAGATGTGTGTTCTTACTCCTGTACACTAAATGGGTGTGTGTAAGTGTGCTAGATGTGTGGCCTTACTCCTGTACACTAAATGTGTTTGTAAGTGTGCTAGATGTGTGTCCTTACTCCTATACACTAAATGGGTGTGTGTAAGTGTGCTAGATGTTTGTCCCCACTCCTGTACACTAAATGTGTGTGTCTAAGTGTGCTAGATGTGTGTCCTCACTTCTGTACACTAAATGTGTGTGTAAGTGTGCTAGATGTGTGTCCTTACTCCTGTACACTGCGAGAAGCAGTCTGATTGGCTGGTCCGAAAACCTGCCAGCCAATATAAAGGCTTTTATTACACAGGGCCGACCGATCGGCTCAGCCGTCCTTCTGGCTATTTTGCGTTTGGCCGATATTTCGGCCGAGGGTTAACAAGAGTGTTTAAATTTACAGTCTCTGCAGAACATCTGTGTTTGATTATTTTTGTTTCAATTAAATATTACCTATTCTTCTGCATGTCCGCATCTCTAGATACTCAGTTCGATTTTCTAGTTGCTTAACTTCCTTTCGTGTGCAAGTTTATCTCATTATTATGATATAAATTCACTACCGGAAAACATTGTTATGAAAGTTCATGTTTGCGAATTGTTTTTGCCTACAGAGGAATCGCCGGTCTGCCCGACTACATCAGCTGGGAAAACCTCAACCCGGAGAGCATCCTGAAGAAACTGGAGTCGGCCAAGACGAACATCCCCATCAACGCCATGAGAGACATGTTCAAACGGGTAAGGACGGTCATTGATCATCACCACTGTGTTCCGCGCCGAAGTCTCTCGGATCTTGATAATGTCTGGAGTTGTGAAACAAGTTAAAACTAAAAGGCCTTATGTCTGCGCTACTATAGCATACATATGCTCATTAATATCGGAAACCGATTCAGTGGTACCTCGGTATGCGAACTTAATTCGTTCATAATCTTGGACTTATATCAAACAGTACGTATAGCAAACAAATTTCCCGTCAGAAATAGAGGGAGAAACATTAATGAGCTCCAGTGGGAAAATCCTGATTGTTGGTATGTTATATATAGACAAGGTAAAATACAATGATCTGAACACTGCGTTTTTCTCTTTTGCTGTGAAGAGTCGATTGCCGACTAGGATGGTCCCGAGAAGGCAGGAGGAGATGTTTTTTGGGTCTCTTTTTGCTACTTGGACAAAGTTTAGGCTCGTCACATTTGCTACTTGGACCAAGTTTAGGCTGGTCACATTTGCTACTTGGACAAAGTTTAGGCTGGTCACATTTGCTACTTGGACAAAGTTTAGGCTGGTCACATTTGCTACTTGGACAAAGTTTAGGCTTGTCACATTTGCTACTTGGACAAAGTTTAGGCTCGTCACATTTGCTACTTGGACAAAGTTTAGGCTTGTCACATTTGGTACTTGGACCAAGTTGAGGCTTGTCACATTTGGTACTTGGACCAAGTTTAGGCTCGTCACATTTGCTACTTGGACAAAGTTTAGGCTTGTCACATTTGGTACTTGGACCAAGTTGAGGCTTGTCACATTTGGTACTTGGACCTAGTTGAGGCTCGTCTCATTTGCTACTTGGACCTAGTTGAGGCTAGTCACATTTGCTTATTGGACCTAGTTTAGACTCGTCAGATTTGGTACTTGGTCCTAGTTGAGGCTCGTCACATTTGCTATTCGGACCTAGTTGACGTTTACTTTAAACAAAAATCTTCCTAAAGAACTTCGCTTTCTGAATCCTCCTCGTGATGTTTCGGAAATGCGACATTGTCTGATTATTCCAGACAATGCTGTTACGACATGTTTGCGCTTTGTTGGGTGATACTTCCCTGCAGAGTCCCTGAAATCTATCCCTGGCTTTTAGAGAGAGAGGTAAACGAAGATAGCGCGTTGTTTCGACTCACAAGTGTAAATTCAAAACAAATGCTGTATACCAAACACAAGTGGTCGCGTCTAAATTGGTTTATACCCCGTTGAACGTATACTATGCATTTTAAATTTCAAGAGAGAACAAAAAGCAGACTGAAGCGTCAGAGCCCCAACCACCTTGCTAGAGAACTGTACAGACAGCACCAAGATCTGCTTGAAAGAGATGTTGCACTGTGCGAAAAACTTAGGCCAGAACCACGGACAAGCAAGCCAGAGAAAGCAAATGTAGTCCTAAAGGTACCAGGAATCACTTCAAAGGATGCCTAGACGGAGACACAACAGAGAACCCTGGCTCTTGCTATGCTTGATGAGAAGTATCCAAACACCACTTGGACTCAGGTTTTCACCTACGGCTCTGCTACAGATGCAGTCAGAAAGGGGGAGTTGTGGAATTTACATTAAACCCCCTAGCAGTAGAGCAGAAACTCTCTCTCTACCAGCAGGTGACATCTGCACTAACTTCAGAGCTGAGGCAACTGCCCTCCTTTCTGCAGTCCAACATCTCATCACTCAAGAACACAGAGGGCACCAAATTGTTATACTTAGTGACTCATTGTCTGTTCTCCAAGCACTATCCAGCAAAAAAACAAGACAAACTAATTGCTGATCTAAGGACCAACATTGGCTTGCTCTTCAAGGAAGCAGAACTGGTCTTGCAGTGGATACCAGCCCACTGTGGTATTCAAGGAAATGAGAGAGCAGATGAGTTGGCAAAAGCTGGAAGTAATCTTCCACAACCTCATCCACCACACAGCTACAAGGAAACTAAAACAGCGCTAAAGCAGTCTTTCAAGCGGGAGTGGAGAAGGCAGAATGGAGATTACAGACCAGAGCGTGACAGCATAAACAAACTCAACAGGAAAGAACAAACATTAATTTTTAGACTTCGGACTGGACACTGTGGTCTTCGAGCACACCTGTACAGGATAGGCATAAAAGAATCTGCTGCCTGTGATTGTGGTGCAGAAAGACAGACCCCTGAACACATACTACAGTACTGCCCTAACCTCTCCCAGCAAAGACTGGGGATCTGGCCCAAGGGAGCCACATTGCGAGAGAAGCTATGGGGGACCGGTGGCGACCTTAAACGTACAATCCTATTTATGACCCAGACAGGAAGAAGAAGAATGTATACTAAATCAAACGTATACCGAGGTAACACTGTGTTTCCTTATTATGTGATTTTTATGTGAAAATGTTTCTGGTTACAGTTGTGTTTTTATGACACGTTCCATTGATAGATTGATTCCTGGTATTTGATAACAACAATTTCCTCACGTTTACAGCCCTGTGGGAGACGTTTTTTTTTTTTTTTTTATCTCAACCCATTTGTTGAGCTGTGTGTGTGTCTGTGTGTATGCGTGCGTGAGTGCGTGTTTGTATTTGCTTGCTTGCGTGCTTGCTTGCTTGGTTGTACATGTGAATACTATTTTCTATTTCACGTTGCGTCTGATTGGCTTCACTACAGTTTGAAGGTCTTACATGTTGACTCACAGTTTGGATATGTTCAGTTGATTCATTTCATCGCTTGTCCCACACTGTCAGACATGTTTTAATTGATATCATATTGCGAATTTAATTCATCTAGGTGCTTTCACAAAATGGATAACCTCCTGCGAATATTATTTCAGTTATGGCGTTGACATTTTGATTTGACAGATATGCATAGGGGTGTATCTAAAGACGACTGGAATTTTGTGGGCACTTTTGGCCTCTCCTCAACCTTCCTTCGTAGAGTTTCTCTTGGTCATCCTCGTCTCCCAGTTAATTTGCTTCCCACTCCAGTGCCTGTTTCGCGATTGCCGTCCTCTTCATGAAACTCAGCCGTTAGAGATATACCAGCATACACTTATTGCGCCATTGACTGAAGAGGCACCTCCGAGTTGTGAACACGGTGCTACCACAGTCTTGGGTAGAAGAGCAGAGCACCAAGGGAATGAATGAATGAATGAATGAATGAATGAAAGAATAGTGCAATCATGATAGACAGAACAAAACTGAGCCGACAAAGACACCCACCAGTGGAATTCCTAGCATCTTGATATCTTCATTTCCTAGGCTGGAATCAGCACCGGTTACCAGGAGAAGCCCTGTCTCAACCCACTGGACCCGGACTGCCCACCAACTGCAGCAAACTTCAATTCTAGCGTAAGTTCATACACACATGTTATTACTGACTTAGTCGTTCATCTTCTACCCTGGAGTGTAGAGGTTTGCAAGAGAGATCACCAGACGTCTCTATCTGCGGTTTTCTTGTTGGCTTTGTTCCATTGCAGTCCTCTGTCAGTCAGAGACTGTCTGTCTCATGTTTTCTTCCTAGAGAACCTTGGGTCGCCCGGGTGGGCTGGTTCCCTGGTTCTTGGCCTTCCATGCCTGCCGCGTTGTACGATTCTCTTCCATTCTGCACACATGTCCGAACCATCGTGACTGATCCACTCTGTTTTGTAGGGTCTGGATTTCAAGGTCATGACATTTTGTCTGATTGCAAACTTTGTCCCTTCTTGTCGCTTGAACCAAAAGATAAAATCAGTAATGAGGTCATACGAGATAAAGTCCGCACAGAATCAATTCTAAATTACATACAGAGACAACAAATCAAATGGTTCGGCCACTTAGAGACAATGCCTTATGGTGCTGTACCATTCGAGGCATATACCAAAAGAGGAGAGGGACGTTGAGCAAGAGGTAGACCGAGAACAAATTGGAAAGATAACATCAGATAAACTCTACAGCAACACGATGTGTCTGTGGTTGCAGCAGCCAGAAGAGCACGAAGCAGGACCTTATGTCTGCCTCGACACCGGAAGTGGTAAAAGAGGTAAAGAAGAAGAAGAGATTCATTTCATTTTTTTTTTCTCTAATTAAATTTATTTCTCTACAAGTCGGTTATTATTATTATTATTATTATTATTATTATTTTACTCATAGTAAGCTTTTTGTCTGATCAAAATGTATAATTTACCTGTCTGATTTGTTAGTGAACCCATGTGGGTTACTATACAATTACCTGGTTTGTTTTTTTACTTAAGCTGCCGACTATAAGTTTATGTGGTATGTTATTTGACTCAAGTAGTTTGCTATATGTTTACGTAGAATGTTATTTGACTCAAGTGGTTTGCTATATGTTTAGGTAGTATGTTATTTGACTCAAGTGGTTTGCTATATGTTTACATAGTATGTTATTTGACTCAAGTGGTTTGCTATATGTTTACGTAGTATGTTATTTGACTCAAGTAGTTTGCTATATGTTTACGTAGTATGTTATTTGACTCAAGTGGTTTGCTATATGTTTACGTAGTATGTTATTTGACTCAAGTGGTTTGCTATATGTTTACGTAGTATGTTATTTGACTCAAGTGGTTTGCCATATGTTTACGTAGTATGTTATTTGACTCAAGTGGTTTGCCATGTTTACGTAGAATGTTATTTGACTCCAGTGGTTTGCCATATGTTTACGTAAAATGTTATTTGACTCCAGTGGTTTGCCATATAACTAGACGGTTTGTGACGTCTCTGACCGTGTCCGCAGGTTGTGCCTGACCTCGGTACCGAGTTCACCAAGGGCTGTGTTGGGTTCGCCACCAGATACATGTCCTGGGAACAAGATCTGATCTTTGGTGGGGTCAAGAGAAACAAGACGGGCCACATCGTCAGGTGGGTACCAGTGTTTCCTTGATGTATGTCCATTGTTTCACTGCTTCTACTGTTTTCTTCTTTTCTGCTGTTCTGGTTGCTACATTATTTGTTGCTGGTGTTCTTGCTGCTAAAGTTCCTTATGATTCTGCTGTTGCTCTGTACCTTATGTCGTTCTTGTTGCCGCATTAGTTGTTGCCACAGTTTTTTTTTTTTTTTTGGACGCTGCAGTTCTTGTCATTTTTATTGCTGCATCTTTTTTTAGTTGGGGGGGGGGGGGGGGTTGCTGTTACTTCAATTTTCATTAGTTGTTTGTTATTTCAATTCTTGTTACCGCATTGGTTGTTTGTGCTGTTGTTTCTGTTATTTCAATTCTTGTTACCGCATTAGTTGTTTGTGCTGTTGTCTGTGCAGTTGTTTCTGATCCTGCTGTAGTTTCTACTGCTTTATTATTGCTACTATCATCTTCGCTGTGTTAGTTAATGCTGCTGCATTAATTGTTGTTACTGTTGTTTTATCAATAGACAGTGTTGCTTCTCTTGTTTGTAGATTTGATTTATATCCACCTGGAGACTGAGCTTTTATTCTGAAGTTCGATGTCCTGACATTAAAATCGCCTGAGCCCAGACAGCCGCTTCCATGTGTCAGGTTCCTGTAGACTGTACTACCTCCCCAGTATCAAAGAGAGGTTCCCTTATACTCTTCTTCCTCTCCAGTACCAAAGATAGGTTCCTGTAGACTCATCTTCCTTCCAGTATCAAAGAGAGGTTCCCGTATACTCTTCTTCCTCTCCAGTACCAAAGATAGGTTCCTGTAGACTCATCTTCCTTCCAGTATCAAAGAGAGGTTCCCGTATACTCTTTCTCCTCTCCAGTACCAAAGATAGGTTCCTGTAGACTCTACTTTTTCCCCAGTAGGAAGGTGAAAAGGTCCCTGTTGAATCTGCTTCTTTGCCAGTATCAAAGATAGGTTCCCGTAGACTATACTTTCTCCCCAGTATCAAAGAGAGGTTCCTGAGGACTTTACTTCCTCCCCAATATCAAATGAAAGATTCCCGTAGACTCTACTTTCTCCCCAGTAGAATGGGAGGTTCCTGTTGAATCTGCTTCTTCGCCAGTATCAAAGATGGGTTCCCGTAGACTATACTTCCTCCCCAGTATCAAAGAGAGGTTCCTGTAGACTTTACTTCCTCCCCAATATTAAAAGAAAGATTCCCGTAGACTATACTTCCTTCCCAGTATCAAAGAGAGTTTCCCGTAGACTATACTTCCTCCCCAGTATCAAAGAGAGGTTCCTGTAGACTATTCTTCCTCCCCAGTATCAAAGAAAGGTTCCCGTAGACTTTACTTCCTCCCCAGTATCAAAGAGAGGTTCCCGTAGACTTTACTATCTCTCCAGTACAAAAGAGATGTTCCCGTAGACTATACTTCCTCCCCAGTATCAAAGAGTGGTTCCCGAGGACTATATTTCCTCCCCAGTATCAAAGAGAGGTTCCTGTAGGCTATACTCCTCCCCAGTATCAAAGAGTGGTTCCCGAGGACTATAGTTCCTCCCCAGTATCAAAGAGAGGTTCCTGTAGGCTATACTTCCTCCCCAGTATCAAAGAGTGGTTCCCGAGGACTATAGTTCCTCCCCAGTATCAAAGAGAGGTTCCTGTAGGCTATACTTCCTCCCCAGTATCAAAGAGTGGTCCCCGAGGACTATAGTTCCTCCCCAGTATCAAAGAGAGGTTTCCGTAGACTATACTTCCTCCCCAGTATCAAAAGAGAGGTTCCCGTAGACTGTACTACCTCCCCAGTATCAAAGAGAGGTTCCTGTAGGCTATACTTTCTCCCCAGTATCAAAGAGAGGTTCCTGTAGGCTATACTTTCTCCCTTATACCAAAGTGCTGCCTCCGCGAAAACTGTGCTCCACAGCTCCCTTTCCAGTACCCAAGCCTAGGAGCCAGAAGGAGACGGAAAACTAGTAGCAGGACATTACATCTCGGAGATCTAGTCAGTGTACAGACAGCAGGAGAGAACAGTGCTTTCGGCCAGTGTAAAACCTTGTCGTGGTTTGGCGACCTCAATGATCCAGGTATCCGGGTAAAAAAAAACAACACCCAGATTCCGCCCTCGACAACATGCTCGCTATTTGTGCAATGTTGACGTTATATACACGGCTACGTCCCTGTGTAGCCTCGAGCCGATATAGAAATCATGTGTGAAAGTCGTTAGCCTCTGACTTGCGCATACCACCCACATCTGATGCAGGAGTGCGTCAGCGTGCACATGTTTTAGGCGCACATTTGGTGCACCAAATCGCAGTTTAACCGAGGGGCAATGCACCTACAGATACCCACCATCTAGACGTTAGCGCCAGCAAGATTAAACATTGTTGTAGGAATAATAAACGCCACCCATCATTTAATGGAAGGTTATTCTTTCCTTCTCTCCTTCTACTGACTATATTTTATCGTCAGTGGCTTTTCCCTCCGGGTTCATCATGTCAACTATGTCTTCTTGTTTTCCTTCTTCTCCTTGTTTTCTGTCCTCTTCTTCTTCTTCTTCTTCTTCTTCTTCTTCTTTGTCGTCGTTGTCTTCTTCTTCTTCCTTGTTCTTCTTCCTAGTTCTTCTTCCTCTTCTTCTTCTTCTTCTTCTTCTTCTTCTTCTTCTTCTTCTTCTCCTCATCCTCCTGCTTCTTCTTTTTCTTCTTCTTCTTCTTCTTCTTTTTCTTCTTCTTTTTCTTCTTCTTTTCTTCTTCTTCTTCTTCTTCTTCTTCTTCTTCTTCTTCTTCTTCTTCTTCTTTTTCTTCTTCTTCTTCTTTTTCTTTTTCTTCTTTTTTTTCTTCTTCTTTTTCTTCTTCTTCTTCTTTTTCTTCTTCTTCTTCTTCTTCTTCTTCTTCTTCTTCTTCTTCTTCTTCTTCTTCTTCTTCTTCTTCTTCTTCTTCTTCTTCTTCTTCTTCCTTCTCCTTCTTCTTTTTCTTCTTCTTTTCTTCTTCTTCTTTTCTTCTTCTTCTTCTTCTTCTTCCTCTTCTTCTTCTTCTTCTTCTTCTTCCTCTTCTTCTTCTCTTCTTCTTCTTCTTCTTCTTCTTCTTCTTCTTCTTCTTCTTCTTCTTCTTCTTTTTCTTCTTCTTTTTCTTCTTCTTCTTTTTCTTCTTCTTTCTTCTTCTTTTTTTTTCTTCTTCTTCTTCTTCTTCTTCTTCTTCTTCTTCTTCTTCTTCTTCTTCTTCTTCTTCTTCTTCTTCTTCTTCTTCTTCTTCTTCTTCTTCTTTCTTCTTCTTCTTCTTCTTCTTCTTCTTCTTCTTTTTCTTCTTCTTCTTCTTCTTCTTCTTCTTCTTTTTCTTCTTCTTTTTCTTCTTCTTCTTCTTCTTCTTCTTCTTTTTCTTCTTCTTCTTCTTCTTCTTCTTCTTCTTCTTCTTCTTCTTCTTTTTCTTCTTCTGCTTCTTCTTCTTCTTCTTCTTCTTCTTCTTCTTCTTCTTCTTCTTCTTCTTCTTCTTCTTCTTCTTCTTCTGGTTTTCTTCTTCTCTGAAACAATTATTTGTTTCTATGTATGAAAACTGATTGAAAAATGTAGGTCTAGTCTTATACTCCCAAGACGTGGAAAAGAGACCTTTATGGGAACTTATCTGACACCGTGTACATTTCTAGATCTGTATTATCCACAGAGTGGAAGCCTACCAGTCGATTCTTCAGCTGATGTCCGCCAAGGATATGTTCAATTACTATGAAGACATGCAGAAAGTGGCGGGAATCGACTGGACGCACCAGAAGGCGCGGGCGATTCTAGAAGCTTTCCAGAGAAAGTTCTCACAGGTAAACAGGAACATTAACTCTGGCCATACTTGCTGGTGTGTGTCAAGGTTATCTAGTGGCTACTACACTTCATAGTGCTGGAACATTTATAGTTTAGCCCGCTGGAATGTTTATAGTTTAGCCCTCTGGAATGTTTATAGTTTAGTCTTCTAGAATGTTTATTGTTTAGCCTGCTGGACTATATTTGTATAGACCAGCTGTGTGTAGTAACCATGGAAATGGGATGTCTGAGAAAGACTGTAGGAATGACCAGAAGAGATAAAATCGGGAATGAGTTCATACAACATAAAGTCAGCACAAAACAAATTATAAATTACATACAAAGACAGCAAATCAAATGGTTTGCCGACCTATAGAGAATGCCTTCTGATGCTATACCATACAAGGCATGTACCAGAAGAGGAGAGGGGCGTAGAGCAAGAGGTAGACCAAGAAACATATGGAGAGATAACATCAGAAAAACTCTACAGCACAACAATGTGTCTGTTGTTGAAGCAGGACCTTATTTCTGCCTCGACACCCGAAGTGGTAAAAGAGGATGTCAAAAACAAGAAGAAGGTTGCTGGACTGTTTATTGTTTAGACTACTGGACTGTTTATTGTTTAGACTACTGGACTGTTTATTGTTTAGACTACTGGACTGTTTATTGTTTAGACTACTGGACTGTTTATTGTTTAGACTACTGGACTGTTTATTGTTTAGACTACTGGACTGTTTAGACTACTGGACTGTTTATTGTTTAGACTACTGGACTGTTTATTGTTTAGACTACTAGACTGTTTATTGTTTAGACTGCTAGACTGTTTATTGTTTAGACTACTGGACTGTTTATTGTTTAGACTACTGGACTGTTTATTGTTTAGACTACTGGACTGTTTATTGTTTAGACTACTGGACTGTTTGTTTATTGCTCATTTTAATGCCTGACGTCTTTGAATTTAAGTCTCAAGACTCTTGTGTCATTTGATACTTTGATGCTTTTGACATTGTTTGCTGCCCTAGTTTTCCATGTAGACATTGTTTGCTGCCCTAGTTTTCCATGTAGACATTGTTTGCTGCCCTAGTTTTCCATGTAGACATTGTTTGCGCCCCTAGTTTTCCATGTATACATTTGTGCCATAGTTTTCCATGTAGACTTTGTTTGACGCCCTGGTTTTCCATGTATACATTTGTGCCATAGTTTTCCATGTAGACATTGTTTGCGCCCCTAGTTTTCCATGTATACATTTGTGCCATAGTTTTCCATGTAGACTTTGTTTGACGCCCTGGTTTTCCATGTAGATATTACTTAGTGTCCTAGTTTTCCATGCAAACATTGTTTAGTGCCCTGGTTTTCCATGTAGACATTGTTTGATGTTCTGGTTTTCCATGCAGACATTGTTTAGTGCCCTCGTTTTCTATGTAGACATTGTTTGATGCCCTTGTTTTCCATGTAGACATTGTTTAATGCCCTCGTTTTCTATGTAGACATTGTTTGATGCCCTTGTTTTCCATGCAGACATTGCTTAATGCCCTGGTTTTCTATGTAGATCTCCTGAATCCTCTGCCTCCCACCCCCTCCCCCCTCCCTCCCAGTTTTCCCATCTAATAAGACTTTCATCGTTCATGTCTCATTGATTTTTCCCTGATAAATGTTTGTTCTGTCATCTTGTGGTTATGTAGCACCTTCAGCTGCCTCTGACTCAGTGTTCCTTATCTGCTGTACCGGTGATAATCTCAGCCTCATCATCAAAGCCCACAGCTCCAGTTACTTCACCATCTTATCCCTTATCATCAGTTACTTCACCATCTTATCCCTTATCATCAGTTACTTCACCATCTTATCCCTTATCATCAGTTACTTCACCATCTTATCCCTTATCATCAGTTACTTCACCATCTTATCCCTTATCAGTTACTTCACCCTCTCATCCCTTATCAGTTTTTTACACCATCTCATCACTGATCATCAGTTACTCTAAACGACCTACAAGATTTTGATTGATGTCTGGCCACAGGTGATCAATAATTTTGGCAATGAGACGAACAAAGACAACCTGTATGCCTTCTCCTACACCTCTCTGATGGATATGATGAGGGACTTCTCAAAGATCAGCGTCACTAGGGTGGTCCTGGGATACGTGCTTATGGTGAGTCTTCGGGAGAGTCTAGTTAGGAATCCTGTCAGAGTTTTAAGTCTAAATCTCCTCTCTTTGTGTTACTGTCTAAGTCCTGTGTAAGATTTAACTTGTAACTGCTGTCAGTGTGAACTTCTGAATACAATCGATTGATGTTCAGTATGTCTGAGTGATGAGAAGTGGATGTCAAACCTTTTCCCATTAACTAATGTCCAAGTATCATCTTTCTCTCTCTGTCTCTCTCCCTGTCTCTCTCTCCCTGTCTCTCTCTCTGACTCTTTCTCTCTGTCTCTCTCTCTGTCTCTCTTTCTCTGTCTCTCTCTGTCTCCCTCTGTCTCTCTCTGTGTCTCTCTCTCCCTTTCTCTCTCTCCCCCTTTCTCTCTCTTTCTCTCTCACCCTTTCTCTTTCTTTCTCTCTCTCTTTCTTTCTCCCTTTCTCTCTCTTTCTCTGTCTCTTTCTTTCTTCCATCTCTCTCTCTCTCTCTCTCTCTCTCTCTCTCTCTCTCTCTCTGTGTGTGTGTGTGTGTGCGTGTGTCTGCGTGTAAAAATGTTCAGTCTGTATTTCTGACATGTGTGTAAGTCACAATTTGCCAGTCGTTCCCTGTGGCTGTGCAGTATGAGCTTCTCAGAGACATTCATACACACAGACAGACATTCATACACACAGACAGACATTCATACACACAGACAGACATTCATACACACAGACAGACATTCATACAGACAGACATACAGACAGACAGACAGACATGTAGATACATGAAGGGGACGTTTCTGACAGCGTTTCTGTTGTATTCTACAGTTTATCTACGCCTGTGTGTCGCTGCTCCGCTGGAACGATGCTGTCAGGTCTCAGAGCGGCATTGGGATGGCAGGGGTCATCTTGGTGTCCCTCTCGGTGGCTGCTGGCCTGGGAATCTGTTCGGTCCTGGGCATCAGTTTCAACGCCTCCACAACACAGGTCAGTATGTCATTGCTTGTGTCCTCGTCATTCTCTGAGAATCTCTCTCTCTCTCTCTCTCTCTCTCTCTCTCTCTCTCTCTCCTCTGTCTCTCTCTCTCTCCCCCCTCTCTCTCTCTCCCCTCCCCCTCTCTCGCTCTCTCTTTCTCCCCTCTCTCTTGCTCTCTCTCTCTTGCTCTCTCTTTCTCCCCCTCTTTCTCTCTTTCTTTCTCCCCCCCCCCCCTTTCTCTCCCCTCTCCCCTCTCCCTCTCTCTCTCCACTCTCTCTCTCCCCTCTCTCTCTCTATGTTTGTATGTGTACATTTACTTATTTACTTTATTCTGTCTGTCCACTTATATGTCTGCATTCTACTGACTTCATATATATGTATGTCTCTCTGTCTTATTTTAATATATATGTCTGTCTGCCTGCCTGCCCTCTATCTACTGGTCCGTCACTTTGTCTGTCTATTTATCTGTCTGTGGGTATGTATGTCTTTATGTCAGTAGTTTTGTCCATCTCACTGTCTGTCTGTCAGCATGCCTGTTTGTGTGTCTGTCTGTGTGTCTTTTTGTATGTCCATACACAGCTTCTAGCCCCATATTTTGAGACGACTAGTCTCACAGTTAGTGATCCCAACATTACATTAGCCGCCTTTACCTCCCCGGAGATTTCCTGATGCCAGTTCTAATCTAGCTCAACATGCGAGTCCAGATCCATGAGACAAACTCCTAACAGAGGTGGTAGAGGGGGGGGGGGAGGGAGGGGAGGCTCATTGTGTAAGACGGTATTGTCTGGTACATTCGGGTTATCAGCATCATCATCCTTGTTGTCTGCAGTCTAACTGTCGTCCTGTTGTCGGGTTTGGGTGCATCGCTGGTTGCTTCACCTTGCCATCAGTGCATCTCTTTGTTCATCAGTGTCTGCCGGCCTCCGCAGATTTTGTCTTCTCTGTCTTTTTGTATTTTCTGCTCCCACACCGTCTGCCGCCTTTCTATCCGTTTCTTTCTCTATCTGCTTCTCTCTAAATCTTTGTTTCTTTCGTTCTCTGCCTCTCTCTCTCTCTCTCTATCTTTGTTTCTTTCTTCCGTTTTCTCTCTCTCTCTCTCTCTCTCTCTCTCTCTCTCTCTCTCTCTCTCTCTCTCTATATATATTTATATATATAGTCTTTGTGTATTTGGTGTGTGCTATCTTTCTGTGTGACTTTCTTCCTGTAGGTCGGTCTGATTTAGTGCCCCCCTCTGTATAAATTAAAGCTGACCCAACTGTTTACTTGCTTGTCCACCGACTAACCTGTCCACGTTGTTGCCCATCATCGTGCACTTATTAACTAGCTCATTCATTCATGAACTTTCTGACTGCTTTTCTTTCTCACATCCCCTTGTGGGTTCCTAGGCCCCCTTGTGGGCTCCCGGGCCTTCTTGTGTGTTCCCTTGCCTCTTTGTGTGTTCCTGGGCCTCCTTGTGGGTTTCCGGGCCTCCTTGTGGGTTTCCGGGCCTCCTTGTGGGTTTCCGGGCCTCCTTGTGGGTTTCCGGGCCTCCTTGTGGGTTTCCGGGCCTCCTTGTGGGTTTCCAGGCCCCCTTGTGGGTTTCCAGGCCTCCTTATGTGTTCCCGGGCCTCCTTGTGTGTTCCCGGGCCTTTTTGTTTGTTCCCGGGCCTTTTTGTTTGTTCCCGGGCCTTTTTGTATGTTACCGGGCCTCCTTGTGTGTTCCCGGGCCTTCTTGTATGTTCCAGGGCCTCCTTGTGTGTTCCCGGGCCTCCTTGTGTGTTCCTGAGCCCCATTGTGGGGAGGGGACGGAAACAAAACCACTGCCTCTCAAGAAGCATGTTATGAAATGTGAATAATCAGGAAGATTTCCTTCCAAGTCGGAGTACATCTGCCTGAGAGACAAGGAACCAACAGTCTGCACACAGATAAGCCAAATTTGTAAACCGACATTGTACTCAAAATTCAAGTTCAAAACTGGACTTTCTGAGGGTGTTTACAGCCGGTTAACACGAGAACAAGAAGACGATGATGGTGATGATGACAAAAGAAGAAGAAGAAGATCACCTCACATTCTCTTCCCAGCCTTAGGTTTGGGAGTCGACGACATGTTCCTCATCGCCCGTTTATTCATTCACCATGCCACTCATTTGTGAATTGTTTCACCCACTCATTTATCCATTCAATGCCTCGCCCACTGAACCATCCAGTCATTAACTCTCTCATCCATTGAAGCCACGTCCACTCAACCATCCATTCATTAACTCTCTCATGCATTGAAGCCACGTCCACTCAACCATCCAGTCATTAACTTTCTCATCCATTGAAGCCACGTCCACTCAACCATCCAGTCATTAACTCTCTCATCCATTGAAGCCACGTCCACTCAACCATCCAGTCATTAACTCTCTCATGCATTGAATCCACGTCCACTCAACCATCCAGTCATTAACTCTCTCATCCATTGAAGCCACGTCCATTTAACCATTCAGTCATTAACTCTCTCATCCATTGAAGCCACGTCCACTCAACCATCCAGTCATTAACTCTTTCATCCATTGAAGCCACGTCCACTCAACCATCCAGTCATTAACTCTCTCATCCATTGAAGCCACGTCCACTCAACCATCCAGTCATTAACTCTCTCATCCATTGAAGCCACGTCCACTCAACCAACCAGTTATTAACTCTCTCATCCATTGAAGCCACATCCACTCAACCATCCAGTCATTAACTCTCTCATCCATTGAAGCCACGTCCACTCAACCATCCAGTCATTAACTCTCTCATCCATTGAAGCCACGTCCACTCAACCATCCAGTCATTAACTCTCTCATGCATTGAAGCCACGTCCACTCAACCATCCAGTCATTAACTCTCTCATGCATTGATTGCTTCGTCCACTCAACCATCCAGTCATTAACTCTCCCATCCATTGAAGTCATGTCCACTCAACCATCCAGTCATTAACTCTCTCATCCATTGAAGCCATGTCCACTCAACCATCCAGTCATTAACTCTCTCATGCATTGAAGCCACGTCCACTCAACCATCCAGTCATTAACTCTCTCATGCATTGATTGCTTCGTCCACTCAACCATCCAGTCATTAACTCTCTCATCCATTGATTGCTTCGTCCACTCAACCATCCAGTCATTAACTCTCTCATGCATTGATTGCTTCGTCCACTCAACCATCCAGTCATTAACTCTCTCATGCATTGATTGCTTCGTCCACTCAACCATCCAGTCATTAACTCTCTCATCCATTGATTGCTTCGTCCACTCAACCATCCAGTCATTAACTCTCTCATCCATTGATTGCTTCGTCCACTCAACCATCCAGTCATTAACTCTCTCATGCATTGAAGCCACGTCCACTCAACCATCCAGTCATTAACTCTCTCATGCATTGATTGCTTCGTCCACTCAACCATCCAGTCATTAACTCTCTCATGCATTGAAGCCACGTCCACTCAACCATCCAGTCATTAACTCTCTCATGCATTGAAGCCACGTCCACTCAACCATCCAGTCATTAACTCTCCCATCCATTGAAGTCATGTCCACTCAACCATCCAGTCATTAACTCTCCCATCCATTGAAGTCATGTCCACTCAACCATCCAGTCATTAACTCTCGCATCCATTGAAGCCATGTCCACTGAACCATCCAGTCATTAACTCTCTCATGCATTGATTGCTTCGTCCACTCAACCATCCAGTCATTAACTCTCCCATCCATTGAAGTCATGTCCACTCAACCATCCAGTCATTAACTCTCTCATCCATTGAAGCCATGTCCACTCAACCATCCAGTCATTAACTCTCTCATCCATTGAAGCCATGTCCACTCAACCATCCAGTCATTAACTCTCGCATCCATTGAAGCCATGTCCACTCAACCATCCAATCATTAACTCTCACGTCCATCGATTTCCTCGCCCACTGAACCATTCAGTCATTAACTCTCTCATCCATTGATTACTTCGTCCACTCAACCATCCAGTCAATAACTCTCTCTTCCATTGAAGCCTCGCCCACTCAACCATCCAATCATTAACTCTCACGTCCATTGATTTCCTCGCCCATTGAACCATCCAGTCATTAACTTTCTCATCCATTGAATCCCGTCCACTCAACCATCCAGTCATTAACTCTCTTATCCATTGAAGCCATGTCCACTCAACCATCCAGTCATTAACTCTCTCTCATCCATTGAACGTCCCACAGATTATTCCCTTCCTTGCCCTG
>CAJHNH020000171.1:270000-272500 GCA_905116865.2 Candidula unifasciata
GTGTGTGTGGTTATTTACAGACTCAGAAAGAATGAACGATTGAGTCAGTGAACAAAATCGATTAATCAGAGTAAATAACAATCAGGCTAGTTCAGGCTGATGAAGGAAGGAGAAAAGACCGTCAACAGAACCGTTCTCCTGGTTGGTGCTGCAGTATTGACTGGCTACCTTCCGAGTTCCAGCTTTGACTGAGGATGTTCGCCTCATGCCAGTGGTGACCTCGTCACTATGAGCCCATACAAGCGTCTGCTTCTTGAGTTACACGGCTGCCTAATTCAGTCTGGTCGTTTGTTTGAGGATCAAACAGACAGGCGCGTACGAGAACACACACCGCGATCTTTACAAGCAGGTCACTTGGTGCCTAAGTACTCCATGCACGCACTTTGAAGAAACGTGGGTGCGTAAGTGCTTCGTGCATGCACTCGGGGTACCGTGGCCGTGAGAGAACGAACCAACTGACCCACGACTGCACGGAAGTTTGCCATTTAGGGCGGGTTTTCCACTCAGCGACAATGTCCATATTATACATGTGGCGATAGTTTAGATACACATGATGTTATTAGGTTACAGTTAGTTCCCGAACTCGTGCCTAAATGTAAAAATATGTAACTTAGTGTTCGATGTCAGCTTTTAAATCTGGCATAAAGCCTATTATTATGTCTTTATAAGATTATTTTTTTAAATAAATAAATGTAAACAGACATATAATTTTCATTTGGCCTTTTTTGCGTTATATTTTTTTTAAAAACAGACAGATTTACAACTAATCAGCATGTTTACAGTTAATTGAGTAAAAGCAACTTTTAAAAACATGAAATTGCACACGTTTTATAGCTGTTTCACTCTCATGCGGTCATCTCCAGCATTTGTCTCCCTTGAGTTGAGGATTTTTACATTGTATGTTGAATAGGCTATCAAAATAATCACGGGGCATCGCTACACATGTGATTGCCAAACAATCTCTATGCCTATGTCAGTTACTGTATATTCTATTTTTAGGGGTACACAAATTATTATTCAGCTCAAAGAAATGTTCCTCTTTAAGAAGATAGCAGCACATGTGCAATTATAAATTATAAAATCATAAGCACTTGCAAAAAACCCGTGTTAATCCGTGAAGTAGGAGTTTTCAAGATATTTGTTGAAGATTGAGAACACGACTTTTGGAACAGACTGTAGCTTCTGATCGCTTGATAGTTAGTGAGTGCTACATCATTGACGGAGGTCGCCAGCCAACTCTAGCATTTGTTGGCTGCCCACCTCCTGCTCCCTCTCAGTCAAGCTGACATGAACTGAATCTCAAGAATCGACATCACAGCACTAGGGATACTAGTTCCTTTCTTTTATTTCACCCCGTCTCAAGGACTCCGAGATTTCGTAGACAATTCCCTGGAAAGTCCAATAGTATAGGGGTGGTAGGGTATGAAATAGACACCGACTAACAACAACTCCCCCCCCCCCCCCCTTTTCCATATATATTTTACTATCCCTGGAATTCCCTATAAAATTTCGGAGTCCCTGAGACGGAAGGGGGTGGGAGGAATAACATAAAAGAACCGAGTCGTTCCCCTAGGCGCTCTATACTCATCTTCAGCAGCCAGCGAAGAGTTTCAGCTCTGATTGTATCAACAGCAGTCTGGTTTCAGCATGTGCGTCTTGTCTTTTCTTTGGCTTCCCTTGGAAATGGTGGTTGGCGGGAAGGGGGGGGGTCCTAGGTAGCTACTGTCTCAGACTCCGGCGACTGTGTGATGATTCAGACCTTAGAAATGAGCGAACACCCCTGGCTTACCCCTCTCTTGGTTGCGCCATCGCCAAGTAAACAAGTGCATGAAAGTGCTTGGCCAACGAGACGAATAATTATCCAGCAATTCTCATTCAGCTCAGGCCCCGATGCCGTACCACCCTTTATAACCTTGAGATCGGCAATGGGAGAAAAGGAATCACTTCACGAGAGATTCCACCTTGGCCGCAATCTTTTCTTCTGTACTTTCATTTACAGTTTCCCTGTTTGAATTAAAAAATCCAGACCGACCCCTCCCTCCCTACCCCTTTTCTGTTTTAAGCGACCCTTCCCGACCCCTTCTCCTACGTCTGAACTACCGGTATTTGTTGGCCATGTAATTGATCCCTACCCTGCGTTTCTGGTGCGGGTTATCTGGCCGACTTTTCGTGGCTTCTCACTCTGCGGTGGGGATTACGCACCAGGTTTCTGTGCGGGTCGTGGCGTATAGCTTTCCTGGCATTCATTGAGCACCAGTTCTCTGGACTTGCAAACCCGCTCAGGTATGGCAGTATCCAGTCCAGGTATATTCTTGGTCTCATAGAAAAGATTAGAAACTCAAAGGGTGGCTGGTTGGATTTTCGTTGAAACAAATATATTCCCAGTTCTCAGCGAAATCTCATTTTCCTGTCAGAATATTAAGTCGCTGTTGGGTTTGATTAAGGACGAGGGATTACCTGGCAGAACGTGCACCGTTGTATACATTAGCCGTTTACATCT
>CAJHNH020000171.1:277500-280000 GCA_905116865.2 Candidula unifasciata
AGGTACAACAGGGCGGGGTGGAGCGGAAGTAGCAAAGGTTCTCCGGGCTCTGGGGTGGCTTCTTGTTTGTAAATACAAGAGACGCCCAGAAAATTACTCCACTTCTGTTGTCCACATGGTGAAAATAAGTACGCCAACGTAGATCCGCCCCTGAGCCTTGTGAAGTCTGTGCCGCTGGGATGTTCTGTCGAAGGAAGGAAGGACTTGCCTCTTTATTGGGCCGGAGAAGATTCGTCTGCCACATTTCCGGATTAGATAGACAGATGTGAAAACACGAACTAGGGGGAGGGTGCAATCAGGGGGGAGGTAATGCTGTGAGTGGATGGGGGCAGTGTGGGAGAGTTACCTGTCCGTGTGTGGCTAGTTTGATAACATTACTCTCTGTTGTGTGCAGATAGACTGATCATTTGTCTGTCTGTCTGTGAGAACAACAGCGTGAACGCTTCTTTGACTGCCCGTCTCTATCTATCTATCTATCTATCTATATATATATATATATATATATATATATATATATATATATATATATATATATATATATACACATGTCTGTCGGTCGGTCTGTCTGTCTGTCTGTCTGTCTGTCTGTCTGTCTGTCTGTCTGTCTGTCTGTCTGTCTGTCTGTCTATCTATCTATCTTTAAGGATGTCTGTCTTTAAGTATGTCTGTATGTTATTTGTCTATCAGATGTCTGTCTCTCTGCATGTCTGTCTTTCTGTCTATTTATCAGTCTGCCTGTCTGTCTCGCTGTCTGATCTGTCTATACATCAGTATTTCTATATCTTTATCTATTCACCAGTCTGTCTACGCACCAGTCTGTCTATCTGTACACCAGTCTGTCTGTCTCATTGTATATCTGTACATCAGTCTGTCTCTTTGTTTATCTATGCATCAGTGATTCCATGTTTGTTTTTTTCCGCCGGTACGAGGTTGCCAGGGCCCGTTATCATACCTTAGTTACCCTTATAACACACATGGTAGATAACAGTGGTGCTATTCCCTGATTTCCTTCAAGGCCCCAGACTGTTGGGGGCCAGATACCTCAATCCTGTGGTGAACACCGGGGGGCCAGATACCTCAATCCTGTGGTGAACACGGGGGGGGGGGGGCAGATACCTCAATCCTGTGGTGAACACCGGGGGGCCAGATACCTCAATCCTGTGGTGAACACCGGGGGCCAGATACCTCAATCCTGTGGTGAACACCGAGGGCCAGATACCTCAATCCTGTGGTGAACACCGGGGGCCAGATACCTCAATCCTGTGGTGAACACCGGGGGCCAGATACCTCAATCCTCTGGTGAACACCGTGGGCCAGATACCTCAATCCCGTGGTGAACACCGGGGAGCCAGATACCTCAATCCTGTGGTGAACACCGGGGGCCAGATACCTCAATCCTGTGGTGAACACCGGGGGCCAGATACCTCAATCCCGTGGTGAACACCGGGGGCCAGATACCTCAATCCTGTGGTGAACACCGGGGGCCAGATACCTCAATCCTGTGGCGAACACCTGAGCAACCTGGGACCCAATCCCACTTCAAATGTGTACAAAGCCTGCACATTTGTGTCCTTACTTTAACAGACATTATCCGTGGACTTGTTTCGATGTTCCAATTACAGTAGCCATGTGTGATTCTTAGGAGTGTTTCGATGTTCCAATTACAGTAGCCATGTGTAATTCTTAGGAGTGTTTCGATGTTCCAATTAGAGTAGCCATATGTGATTCTTAGGAGTGTTTCGATGTTCCAATTACAGTAGCCATGTGTAATTCTTAGGAGTGTTTCGATGTTCCAATTACAGTGGTCATGTGTAATTCTTAGGAGTGTTTCGATGTTCCAATTACAGTAGCCATATGTGATTCTTAGGAGTGTTTCGATGTTCCAATTACAGTAGCCATGTGTAATTCTTAGGAGTGTTTCGATGTTCCAATTACAGTGGTCATGTGTGATTCTTAGGAGTGTTTCGATGTTCCAATTACAGTAGCCATGTGTAATTCTTAGGAGTGTTTCGATGTTCCAATTACAGTGGCCATGTGTAATTCTTAGGAGTGTTTCGATGTTCCAATTACAGTAGCCATGTGTAATTCTTAGGAGTGTTTCCATGTTCCAATTACAGTAGCCATATGTTTTTGTTAGGAGTGTTTCCATGTTCCAATTACAGTAGCCATGTATGATTCTTAGGAGTGTTTCGATGTTCCAATTACAGTAGCCATGTGTAATTCTTAGGAGTGTTTCGATGTTCCAATTACAGTAGCCATGTGTGATTCTTAGGAGTGTTTCGATGTTCCAATTACAGTAGCCATGTATGATTCTTAGGAGTGTTTCGATGTTCCAATTACAGTAGCCATGTGATTCTTAGGAGTGTTTCCATGTTCCAATTACAGTAGCCATTTGTGATTCTTAGGAGTGTTTCCATGTTCCAATTACAGTAGCCATATGTGATTCTTAGGAGTGTTTCCATGTTCCAATTACAGTAGCCATATGTGATTCTTAGGAGTG
>CAJHNH020000171.1:285000-313799 GCA_905116865.2 Candidula unifasciata
TGTGACTGTTGTCAATGTTGGGGGTGTAGGGTCCATGTTGTTCTAAATTCTTTAACTCCTCTTTCTACCCAGGCTATATCACCAATGTGCCAGCCATTACCATCATCATCATGTTTCTTTGCAATGTGTCTTTTTTTTTTCTGCTACTGTTGCTGCTGCTATTTCTCCTCCTCCTCATTCGTTCTTTGTTTCTTCTCCTTTCTGAACCTCCCAGTTAACTATAAGCTGCCATCCAGCTCACTCATCCCTTTCTTTGTGATTGTTTGAACCATTCGCTGTGATATGAGATAGCCAATTACACACCAGCCTTTCTAAATTGACTCTTAGGGCATGCATGGAGGGTTAGATAGTGCCTATTCTGTGTTCCCTAAGGACCCCGTAGTAGTCGGAAGGAAACTGTCGATGTAAATAACATGGGAGACAACCCGGCGCCGGCCGAGACATTGTTGTCTGGCTGTGGGTTGCAAGGCTTCAGATTCTTCTCTGGATCACAAAAACACTAGTGCCTTGAATCTGCCATTGGAGCATACGAGCTGCATACTGCCGCGCCTTTGGACGGTGAGCTACTTTCTTATAAAGCCAGCGCAGCGAACACTCTCTAGAATCGCATGGACAGTGAAACAGGATAGACATACTGTCCATACCTTGAAAGACTAGTTCATCAAAGAGAGAGAGAAAGAAAGGGGGGGGGGCGGACAGAGGTTTCCGACGATATTCAACGATGCGGGGGAAAACAGAGACATACTTTTAATCAGGTGGCATCTTGTACTGTCTGCATGTGGGCTTTTCTTGGCTACCGAGGAATGATGTGGAACCCGTAGAGCAGCGATGTCAATTCTAGATTAACCCCATCCATTCATTCATTCATTCTCGTCCCCCAAAAAACTTTTTACATTACATTTTCAGTCATGATCGTTTATTTTAAATGAAAGTGACTATTGCCTATGTTTGCTTCTAGTAACGTAGTAAAGCCGCCAGGTCAGTGCACACAATCCACGCCTACAAGTGGATTCCGACACACGATCACCAGGCGGGCAGACCAAGTGTTCTGTGTGCAACTGCGCCTACCCAAACTGAATCGCTTGCCATCTGCATACAACATCGTCCTTGTACGATTGTCACACACAAACACGGCGTCGCGAATGTTATTCAGACTTACTTACTTACTTACTTAGTCGCTCCTCTTCTACCTTGGGGTGTAGAGGTTTGCCAGAGAGATCGCCAGACGTCTCATATCAGCAGTTTTTTTTCTGGCTTTGTTCCATCCCGTCCTCTGTCATTCAGGGACTGTCGGATGTTGTCTTCCCAGCGCACCCTGGGTCGTCCCGGAGGTCTGGTTTCCCTGGTTCTTAGCCTCCCATGCTTGCCATGGTGGCCGACCAATTTTCTCCCATTCTGCACACAATGTCCACAACCATCGTAACTGTGACTGATCCACTCGGGTTAGTAAGGGCTGGGTATCAAGATCTTGACGTATTGTCTGATTGCGGACTTTGTCCCTTCTTGTCACTTGGACCACCTTTCTCAGGTATCTCATTCTCATCCTGACCAATGCTTTCTCCACATATCTCATCCTGACCAATGCTTTCTCCACATATCTCATCCTGACCAATGCTTTCTCCACATATCATCTCGTCCTGACCAATGCTTTCTCCACATATCATCGCGTCCTGACCAATGCTTTCTCCACATATCATCTCATCCTTACCAATGCTTTCTCCACATATCTCTTCCTGACCAATGCTTTCTCCACATATCTCATCCTGACCAATGCTTTCTCCACATATCATCTCGTCTTGATCAATGCTTTCTCCACATATCATCGTGTCCTGACCAATGCTTTCTCCACATATCTCATCCTGACCAATGCTTTCTCCACATATCTCATCCTGACCAATGCTTTCTCCACATATCTCATCCTGACCAATGCTTTCTCCACATATCATCTCATCCTGACCAATGCTTTCTCCACATATCTCATCCGGACCAATCCTTTCTCCACATATCATCTCATCCTGACCAATGCTTTCTCCACATATCTCATCCTGACCAATGCCTTCTCCACATATCTCATCCTGACCAATGCTTTCTCCACATATTTCATCCTGACCAATGCTTTCTCCACATATCATCTCATCCTGACCAATGCTTTCTCCACATATCATCTCATCCTGACCAATGCTTTCTCCACATATCTCATCCTGACCAATGCTTTCTCCACGTATCATCTCATCCTGACTAATGCTTTCTCCACATATCTCATCCTGACCAATGCTTTTTCCACATATCTCATCCTGACCAATGCTTTCTCCACATATCTCATCCTGACCAATGCTTTCTCCACATATCATCGCGTCCTGACCAATGCTTTCTCCACATATCATCTCATCCTGACCAATGCTTTCTCCACATATCTCATCCTGACCAATGCTTTCTCCACATATCTCATCCTGACCAATGCTTTCTCCACATATCTCATCCTGACCAATGCTTTCTCCACATATCATCTCGTCTTGACCAATGCTTTCTCCACATATCATCGCGTCCTGACCAATGCTTTCTCCACATATCTCATCCTGACCAATGCTTTCTCCACATATCATCTCATCCTGACCAATGCTTTCTCCATATATCTCATCCTGACCAATGCTTTCTCCACATATCTCATCCTGACCAATGCTTTCTCTACATATCTCATCCTGACCAATGCTTTCTCCACATATCATCCCATCCTGACCAATGCTTTCTCCACATATCTCGTCCTGACCAATGCTTTCTCCACATATCTCTTCCTGACCAATGCTTTCTCCACATATCATCTCATCCTGACCAATGCTTTCTCCACATATCTCATCCTGACCAATGCTTTCTCCACATATCATCGCGTCCTGACCAATGCTTTCTCCACATATCATCGCGTCCTGACCAATGCTTTCTCCACATATCTCATCCTGACCAATGCTTTCTCCACATATCTCATCCTGACCAATGCTTTCTCCACATATCTCATCCTGATCAATGCTTTCTCCACATATCATCCCATCCTGACCAATGCTTTCTCCACATATCATGGCGTCCTGATTAATGCTTTCTCCACATTTCTTGTCCTGACCAGATATCTGTAGAAATCATTGTCCTGACCCACACTAGACTGCAGGCTATGCCTGGCCGGTGTAACCCTTACTGCCGGTGTAACCCTTACTGTCGGTGTAACCCTTACTGTCGGTGTAACCCTTACTGTCGGTGTAACCCTTACTGTCGGTGTAACCCTTACTGTCGGTGTAACCCTTACTGCCGGTGTAACCCTTACTGCCGGTGTAACCCTTACTGTCGGTGTAACCCTTACTGCCGGTGTAACCCTTACTGCCGGTGTAATCCTTACTGCCGGTGTAATCCTTACTGTCGGTGTAACCCTTACTGTCGGTGTAACCCTTACTGCCGGTGTAACCCTTACTGCCGGTGTAACCCTTACTGCCGGTGTAACCCTTACTGTCGGTGTAACCCTTGCTGCCGGTGTAACCCTTGCTGTCGGTGTAACCCTTGCTGCCGGTGTAATAGTTACTGCGGTGTAACCCTTACTGCCGGTGTAACCCTTACTGCCGGTGTAACCCTTACTGCTAGTGTAACCCTTACTGTCTGTGTAACCCTTACTGCCAGTGTAACCCTTACTGTCGGTGTAACCCTTACTGTCGGTGTAACCCTTACTGTCGGTGTAACCCTAACTGCCGGTGTAACCCTTACTGCCGGTGTAACCCTTACTGCCGGTGTAACCCTTACTGCCGGTGTAACTCTTACTGTAGGTGTAACCCTTACTGCCGGTGTAACAGTTACTGCCGGTGTAGCCCTTACTGCCGGTGTAACCCTTACTGTCGCTGTAACCCTTACTGTCTGTGTAACCCTTACTGTCTGTGTAACCCTTACTGTCGGTGTAACCCTTACTGTCGGTGTAACCCTTACGGGAGCCCATATTATGTTTAACACTCGGGTTTTGAAACAAGACCAAAAGTCCACAGGTGACGGATAAGCGGAACTTTCCGCTGGAGTTTACAACCGGTGAGCGCGAAGAAGAAGCAGAGGTATCTGAGATCTACTCTGTTAGCCGTCCATTCAGGCGGGATATGTTAGGATGGTATGGTAAACCTGAAGTAGCAGCTTGGAGGCGACAAATCTATCAATCCTTTGACACGTGGTTTCATCCATAACTGCGCTGTTCATCCCAACACATCCGATTTCGGCAAATCCCATATTAGTTGCCTTTGAGGGCATGCTTATTAGACAGCAGTGGTTCTGTTCTTTTTATTTGTCTGCCTCGGTATGCTAATCCTGCCACTTGTATCATTCTCTAGCCCTTACTCAAATGCCTTTATCTTTTTCACTCAGTGTGATTTGTTATAAAAGTATTCTTTCTTTTTCTTTCATCCCGTTTCTGCAGAAATCTCTGTATTTGACCTCTTTTTGTTGCATGTCAGACTAACGATTCTGTTGCCCATCCACCGGTCAAGGGTCTCAATTCTGTTTGGCCACCGTCTGTGTTTCTGCTCGATATTGTTTGTGTATTGGTGATTCAACAAATGCCATATAGTTTTTGTACACTTGAAATCCATTTGGACGGAGAATTGGCTTACAAAAAACTGAAAATTGTGCAGTAAACAAAAGTCAATGGGCGTTTGAAGAATTCATCAGACTTAATTAGAATTACCCACGTTCCTGCATAACTGTGCAGCCTCCAGCCCATACTTTGCAGTCAAGGACCGTGACCCATCTGATCTGTTTTCAAGGGAAAAGTCACTGAAAGAAATTTGCTTTAATCTCTCTTCAAAATGGCTGAATTGAAACGTCAGACAGAACACATGCTGTAAACGAGAAGTGATTTTTGTATCCCCCCTTCTCTGTTCTAGAGATCGGAGTTTTGAGAAGCGGGTGTTAAAATGGATGAATAGAACATTGAAGCCGGGCTGTGCGGTAGGTCTCTGGAGCAACCGCTATTCAAATAGGTTTAACATCTGCGGTTGAATGCTTCACACTCCAGAGACTTTCTTCTCCCCCCCCCCCCCCCCCCCCCGATACTGACAACACCAAACGGCCACTTACACACACACACACACACACACACACACACATCCCCCCCCCTTTTTTCCTCTGAGTAAATACCGTAGATGGTATTTTAAATGCCCCTGTTTAACCAAATGTTGTTCTGTCGTCGTCGAGTCTATGTGTTGTCATGGTGTCTGTTTTTATTGTGTCTTGTTAGGGAGGTTGATGTCCTTTGGCTCAGTACTATGGATATCGCAACCCTTGGGCCTTGATTCTATGATAGATCCCGTAAATCTGTCCTTCTGCCTATCCCGAGGGTGAACTCTGACCACAAGGAGTTTGTCACCCGATCACCGCGCAGCTGGTTTAACCAGCTTAGCTTGAGCGCCAAACAGTTTCCTCTTTCAAAAAGAGGGTGTCATAAAAAAAACAGTTGTTTAAAGTTAAATTCCGTGTAACGAGTGTGGTAGCTTTCTAATATGCAAAACCGAATTTGCAAGTATTCATATCAACCAAAATAAACAAACTAAAAAAAAAAAAAAAAAAAAAAACACACACACACACACACACACACACACACACACACACGCACGCACGCACACACACCACACACACACACACACACACACACACACACACAAAGGAGGGGGAGGAAGGAGATGAAATAATTCGACCACAAACAGGACGTACACACAAAATCTTAAATTCTTAGTACTGGAAGAAGACCAAAGTCCAGAAGTGGACGAACGACCAAAGCTTTCCGCTAGAGTTTACAGTCAATGAACGCTAAGAAAAAGAAGAAGCAGAAGAAGATAAAGAGAAAAAGACGGCAAACAGGAAGGATACGCAAACAAATTGAGAGTCGTATGATTGGAAATATGATTTCTAGGTTAGAAACGACAATTCGGTAGCTTTGGTATAAACAATTCAACCGACATTGCCTGCTGGTCTTCGACTGTGTTCAGTTGATCCTATTCGGGGAGGGATCCTAGCTGAGTCATTGCATATTTCCTTTGTTGGTGAACTCCTACAGGTGACAGTAATAGCATCTTTCCTGGTTCTTCTGATCTTGGGCGCTTGGGGCACTGCACAGGTGAAGGATGGCCTTGACCTAACCGATGTGGTGCCGAGAGGCACACCCGAGTTTGAGTTTCTGCAGGCCCAGTCTAAGTTCTTCGGCTTCTACAGCATCAATGCAGTAACTCAGGTAGGGCCTAGTTAGTTTATCTTTCGAAGGATGTCTGGTTAAATGTTAAAGATAGTTGATAACATGTATCTTCTTCTTGTTCTTCTCTTTATTCTTCTCCTTCTCATCCCAAGTTTTCCTCTTCCTTCTTATTCTTCACATCTTCCTCATCTCCACCTGCTCTCTTTTCCTTTGTAAATCCACAGTGTTCGCATCATGGAGCAGTGAGAGACAGACAGTTACAAGCTGTGGAGCATTGAGAGACAGACAGTAATATGCCATGGAGCAGTGAGAGACAGACAGTAATATGCTGTGGAGCAGAGAGAGACAGACAGAAACATGCCATGGAGCAGTGAGAGACAGACAGTAATATGCTGTGGAGCAGTGAGAGACAGACAGTTACAAGCTGTGGAGCATTGAGAGACAGACAGTAATATGCCATGGAGCAGTGAGAGACAGACAGTAATATGCTGTGGAGCAGAGAGAGACAGACAGAAACATGCCATGGAGCAGTGAGAGACAGACAGTAATATGCTGTGGAGCAGTGAGAGACAGACAGTAACATGCCATGGAGCAGTGAGAGACAGACAGTAACATGCCATGGAGCAGTGAGAGACAGACAGTAACAAGCCATGGAGCAGTGAGAGACAGGCAGTAACAGGCTGTGGAGCAGTGAGAGACAGACAGTAACAGGCTGTGGAGCAGTGAGAGACAGACAGTAACATGCCATGGAGCAGTGAGAGACAGACAGTAACATGCCATGGAGCAGTGAGAGACAGACAGTAACATGCTGTGGAGCAGTGAGAGACAGACAGTAACATGTCATGGAGCAGTGAGAGACAGACAGTAACATGCCATGGAGCAGTGAGAGACAGACAGTAACATGCTGTGGAGCAGTAAGAGACAGACAGTAACATGTCTTGGAGCAGTGAGAGACAGACAGTAACAGGCTGTGGAGCAGTGAGAGACAGACAGTAACAGGCTGTGGAGCAGTGAGAGACAGACAGTAACATGCCGTGGAGCAGTGAGAGACAGACAGTAACATGCCATGGAGCAGTGAGAGACAGACAGTAACAAGCCATGGAGCATTGAGAGACAGACAGTAACATGCCATGGAGCAGTGAGAGACAGACAGTAATATGTCATGGAGCAGTGAGAGGCAGACAGTAACAAGCTGTGGAGCAGTGAGAGACAGACAGTAACATGCCATGGAGCAGTGAGAGACAGACGTAATATGTCATGGAGGCAGTGAGAGACAGACAGTAACTGCAGCTGTGGAAGGCAGTGAGAGACAGACAGTCTAAACTGTCACTGGAGCAGTGAGAGACCGGACAGCTAACATGCCATGGAGCAGTGAGAAAAAAGACAGACTATAACATGCCATGCTGAGCACTGAGAGGACAGAACAGTAACAAGCCATGGAGCACTGAGAGTGCAGACAATATAATATGCTGACTGAACAGTTTCAGAGACACTGCAGTTTATGCTGTCAATTAATATTGTTTAGATCATGGTCTTGGATCATGATCTGTAAGATGCCACTATACTGTATGCTGTCACTGAGACTATAAGATGCCACTATACTGTCTGCTGTCACTGAGACTATAAGATGCCACTATACTGTCTGCTGTCACTGAGACTATAAGATGCCACTATACTGTATGCTGTCACTGAGACTATAAGATTGCCACTATACTGTCTGCTGTCACTGAGACTATAAGATGCCACTATACTGTCTGCTGTCACTGAGACTATAAGTTGCCACTATACTGTCTGCTGTCACTGAGACTATAAGTTGCCACTACACTGTCTGCTGTCACTGAGACTATAAGATGCCACTATACTGTCTGCTGTCACTTAGACTTTAAGATGCCACTATACTGTCTGCTGTCACTCAGACTATAAGTTGCCACTATACTGTCTGCTGTCACTGAGACTATAAGATGCCACTATACTGTCTGCTGTCACTGAGACTATAATTTGCCACTATACTGTCTGCTGTCACTGAGACTATAAGATGCCACTATACTGTCTGCTGTCACTGAGACTATAAGATGCCACTATACTGTATGCTGTCACTGAGACTATAAGATGCCACTATACTGTATGGTGTCACTGAGACTATAAGATGTCACTATACTGTATGCTGTCACTGAGACTATAAGATGCCACTATACTGTATGCTGTCACTGAGACTATAAGATGTCACTATACTGTATGCTGTCACTGAGACTATAAGATGCCACTATACTGTATGCTGTCACTGAGACTATAAGTTGCCACTATACTGTACTGCTGTCACTGAGACTAAAGTTGCCACTATACTGTCTGCTGTCACTGAGACTATACTTTTCTTCACTATAAAATCCAATCACACCTGAGTTATCTGTTGTGTAAGTGTCTGTAGATTAAGGTATGATCACATTCTTCCCTAAACATTGCAGGGTAATTTTTGATTGTCACCATGTTGTATCTGTTCTTCCCAAAATTTTCAGGGCAATTTTGATTATGCCAACAATCAGCAGCTGCTATACCAATATCACAGTGCTTTTCTCAAAGTACACAAAATAATCAAGCGGGAAGATGGTTCTCTGCCCTCATTCTGGCTGCATCTCTTCAGGCAGTGGTTGCTTGGTGAGTATATGTTTCACAAATGTTACTGCTTGAAGTGTTAAATAGCTATACATTTTCTCAAAGTACACAAAATAATCAAGCGGGAAGATGGTTCTCTGCCCTCATTCTGGCTGCATCTCTTCAGGCAGTGGTTGCTTGGTGAGTATATGTTTCACAAATGTTACTGCTTGAAGTGTTAAATAGCTATACATTTTCTGAAAGTACTGTGATTTTCTACCACACCAGACAGTAGGTTATTAGTAACCACACAGTACTCAGTATCATAGTTCTGTAGGTTGAATAAGGTTTCTTGGATTCGTTGCTATTGAATGTGCATCTGAATAGTGGTTCTTGAAGTCACTGGATGTCAATCTTTTAGGCTGCAATCCTATATAGTCGACTTTTTTTTTTTTTTTAAATTTTAATGTAGTTGATATTCTTGAAGTAAACAAAACAATAATGGACCCTTTTTTTCAAGACCTGAAGTGCAAAGGGACATGTGTTGAGACTAGCACCAGAACCAAACAGTGCACAACAGAGAGCCTTGTCACTTAGATATAACAAACGCAGAGCCAGAGGGTGACCACGCAATCAATGGATAGATGGAATAGCAGAGGCTGCAAATACCTGCCTCCATGTAGCAGATACTAAAGCTCTACCCTGGGGCCTCTTCAAAACCTGACCCTGAAAGGCAGAACAGAACTAAAGAAGAAGAGGAAATAGAAATGCATTTGACATTTGATGCTATGCTCCAAGTTTTTTGTAGACCAATCGACACTCAGCGAGTCATGTGACCAACATCTAGCCAATATATCCTTGATATACAAGTTCGGTTACATTTATGCTCAAATTTCATGCCACAGGTCACGTGTGGGTTAAAAATACTGAAGAAGAATAGGTCATATGTGGACTTTTCAGTTATAAGTTTATCTTTACCAACGAGCTTCAAATCAATTTTTACCAACTATGCTCTGGAATAAACTCATAGCTGATGCAGAACTCGGTGTCTTTTCTTTTCTCTCAGACCTGCAGAGGGCATTCGACAAGGACTTCCAAAACAAACTGGTGTCCATGTCTGGATGGAAGGAAAATGCAACAGAAGAGACAGTGCTTGCATACAAACTGTTGGTGCAAACTGGCGATGTGGACAATCCAATCAATAAAGAGCAGGTAAAGCAAAAACCTGTATCCAAATACTTTCCTTGTGTCTAGCAGTGTATCTCTCATCAGTTCCATTTTCTTTGCTGGTATGTCTAGAAACTATGTTTGATTGATTTTCTTTTTGTGAAATATAGCGCATTCATCTGTTTATTCTGTGGGTCTCAGTCCAATTACTAATTTGCATGTTCACTGTCTGTGTTTATATGCCAAATTGTAATGTTCAATAAACATAACATCCCACAGTTCTCAGTTTCAGTGTTTTGTTAAACTCTCTTGATGTTAATATTAGTTTTGTTGTTAAAAACATATAGTTTTTTGCCAGTTCTTTTCCTGGTCATGTTTTAAGTTCCGCTTAACTTCTGCTACCATTTGTTCTTGCATGACCAAGATAAGAGAGATGTTTTAGTTTCTACCCATTTATTGTGGTGTCCATTGTTGGCCTCTCCTTTCCATCATAGTTTTCGTTCTTGAAATTACAACTTTGTGCGTTTTCAAAATTGTGTTTATGTATTTTCATTCCTGTACTTGATTCTTTGTCCAGTAAGTAAATTTAATAACATTTTCTGAAGTCTGCTCCATTGCTAAAATGTATTTGTTTGACCCCTGTTTACATGTGAAGGTCACACATATTCGCCTGGTGGATGACAACGGAAACATTTACGCTCCTGCCTTCTACAACTACCTGACTGCCTGGACCGCTAATGACGCCATGGCATACGCAGCTTCGATGGCCAACTTCCATCCCATGACAAAATACTGGTTGCATGATCCCAACGACTTAGATTTTGAAGGTAAATTTTTCATTTCTCACTTGAGAACGTGTCTGAATTTTGTTAAATTTTTTGTTGGTTTAAATTTCTAAATTAGTCCCCTGTTGGTGACGATTTGATTTGGTTGTTGCTAATGTTTGGTTTTTTAAATTAATTTCTCATCGCTTGCTGGAATCTTTTTTCGTTTATCTTTCTTACTAGTTTTTTTTTTGGAGGTTAAATCTGGGTTCAGTTTGCAGATCTGCTTATCTGTTAGACATTTTTTAAGAAATTGTTAAAATTTGATAACATTTTTTTTCCTGCTCAAGATGTTATTTGAATGTTGTTAAAGTTGTATTTATTTTGTTGGTTCTTCTATGTTGTTAAAGTTGTATTTATTTTGTTGGTTCTTCTATGTTGTTAAAGTTGTATTTATTTTGTTGGTTCTTCTATGTTGTTAAAGTTGTATTTATTTTGTTGGTTCTTCTATGTTGTTAAAGTTGTATTTATTTTGTTGGTTCTTCTATGTTGTTAAAGTTGTATTTATTTTGTTGGTTCTTCTATGTTGTTAAAGTTGTATTTATTTTGTTGGTTCTTCTGTGTTGTTAAAGTTGTATTTATTTTGTTGGTTCTTCTATGTTGTTAAAGTTGTATTTATTTTGTTGGTTCTTCTATGTTGTTAAAGTTGTATTTATTTTGTTGGTTCTTCTATGTTGTTAAAGTTGTATTTATTTTGTTGGTTCTTCTATGTTGTTAAAGTTTTATTTGTTTTGTTGGGTTCTTCTATGCTGTTAAAGTATGAACTATTTTGTTAGTTTTTTGCTTGTTGTTAAAGTGGATTTTGTTTGGTTTTGTTTTTTGATTTTTGATTTTTCATTTCCTGCAAGAGAGATTATTTGAATGCGGTTAAAGTTTGGCATGGCAAGAGTTGTTTGTTTTCGCTTGTGTTCACCTACGTGTTCATGAGGTTTTTTCCTTCTCACATTTCAGTCCACAAATCGCAGCTCCTGATGTACGCCCAGATGCCGTTCTACCTGACAAACATTTCCACAACTGAGGAAGTCATTAGTGTGATAACTGTAAGTATTTCTTGTCCTTTATTTTGATCAGTTTTTTTCAAACATTTGATGATTTATTGATTAACAAATCTGTATGTATTTGATGCATCCAAACATTCAACAGCTTTGAGTAAATGCAGCCTCACATAACCACATTTTAAAATTTTTTATTGTTCAATTTACAGCAAATTCGAGAAATCTGTGATGAATTCTCAAATAAAGGTCTGCCAAATTTTCCCATCGGAGTGCCATTTACATTTTACGAGCAGTACATTAATCTACGATTCTACCTCATGCTGTCCATTATATGTGTGCTGCTAGTCACATTCCTGGTGCTCACTATCGTACTCATGAACCCATGGATTTCACTCATTTTGGTGAGTTACTCTATGTCTGTCGGAAGGTTAATGTGGTTGTACTTATATGTTAAAGGTTGTTGTACTGATATGTTAAAGGTTGTTGTACTGATATGTTAAAGGTTGTTGTACTGATATGTTAAAGGTTGTTGTACTGATATGTTAAAGGTTGTTGTACTGATATGTTAAAGGTTGTTGTACTGATATGTTAAAGGTTGTTGTTATTGTACTGATATGTTAAAGGTTGTTGTACTGATATGTTACAGGTTGTTGTACTGATATGTTAAAGGTAGTTGTACTGATATGTTAAAGGTTGTTGTACTGATATGTTAAAGGTAGTTGTACTGATATGTTAAAGGTTGTTGTACTGATATGTTAAAGGTAGTTGTACTGATATGTTAAAGGTTGTTGTACTGATATGTTAAAGGTTGTTGTACTGATATGTTAAAGGTTGTTGTTATTGTACTGATATGTTAAAGGTTGTTGTACTGATATGTTAAAGGTTGTTGTACTGATATGTTAAAGGTTGTTGTTATTGTACTGATATGTTAAAGGTTGTTGTACTGATATGTTAAAGGTAGTTGTACTGATATGTTAAAGGTTGTTGTACTGATATGTTAAAGGTTGTTGTACTGATATGTTAAAGGTTGTTGTTATTGTACTGATATGTTAAAGGTTGTTGTACTGATATGTTAAAGGTTGTTGTACTGATATGTTACAGGTAGTTGTACTGATATGTTAAAGGTTGTTGTACTGATATGTTACAGGTAGTTGTACTGATATGTTAAAGGTTGTTGTTATTGTACTGATATGTTAAAGGTTGTTGTTATTGTACTGATATGTTAAAGGTTGTTGTACTGATATGTTACAGGTAGTTGTACTGATATGTTAAAGGTTGTTGTTATTGTACTGATATGTTAAAGGTTGTTGTTATTGTACTGATATGTTAAAGGTTGTTGTACTGATATGTTAAAGGTTGTTGTACATGATATGTTAAAGTTGTTGTTATTGTACTGATATGTTTAGTGGTTGTTGTACTGATATGTTAAAGGTTGTTGTACTGATATGTTAAAGGTTGTTGTTATTGTACTGATATGTTAAAGGTTGTTGTACTGATATGTTTAAGGTAGTTGTACTGATATGTGGTTGCTTTTTTGTTGTACTGATATGTTAAAGGTTGTTGTACTGATATGTTAAAGGTTGTTGTTATTGTACTGATATGTTAAAGGTTGTTGTACTGATATGTTAAAGGTTGTTGTACTGATATGTTACAGGTAGTTGTACTGATATGTTAAAGGTTGTTGTACTGATATGTTACAGGTAGTTGTACTGATATGTTAAAGGTTGTTGTTATTGTACTGATATGTTAAAGGTTGTTGTTATTGTACTGATATGTTAAAGGTTGTTGTACTGATATGTTAAAGGTTGTTGTACTGATATGTTAAAGGTTGTTGTACTGATATGTTAAAGGTTGTTGTACTGATATGTTAAAGGTTGTTGTACTGATATGTTAAAGGTTGTTGTACTGATATGTTAAAGGTTGTTGTACTGATATGTTAAAGGTTGTTGTACTGATATGTTAAAGGTTGTTGTACTGATATGTTAAAGGTTGTTGTTATTGTACTGATATGTTAAAGGTTGTTGTACTGATATGTTAAAGGTTGTTGTACTGATATGTTACAGGTAGTTGTACTGATATGTTAAAGGTTGTTGTACTGATATGTTACAGGTAGTTGTACTGATATGTTACAGGTTGTTGTACTGATATGTTACAGGTAGTTGTACTGATATGTTACAGGTTGTTGTACTGATATGTTACAGGTTGTTGTTGTTGTTCTGATATGTTAAAGGTTGTTGTACTGATATGTTACAGGTTGTTGTACTGATATGTTAAAGGTTGTTGTTGTTGTTCTGATATGTTAAAGGTTGTTGTTGTTGTTCTGATATGTTAAAGGTTGTTGTACTGATATGTTACAGGTTGTTGTACTGATATGTTAAAGGTTGTTGTTGTTGTTCTGATATGTTACAGGTTGTTGTTGTTGTACTGATATGTTAAAGGTTGTTGTTGTTGTACTGATATGTTACAGGTTGTTGTACTGATATGTTACAGGTTGTTGTACTGATATGTTAAAGGTTGTTGTTGTTGTTCTGATATGTTACAGGTTGTTGTTGTTGTTCTGATATGTTAAAGGTTGTTGTACTGATATGTTAAAGGTTGTTGTACTGATATGTTAAAGGTAGTTGTACTGATATGTTAAAGGTAGTTGTACTGATATGTTAAAGGTTGTTGTACTGATATGTTAAAGGTTGTTGTACTGATATGTTAAAGGTTGTTGTACTGATATGTTAAAGGTTGTTGTACTGATATGTTAAAGGTTGTTGTACTGATATGTTAAAGGTTGTTGTACTGATATGTTAAAGGTTGTTGTACTGATATGTTAAAGGTTGTTGTACTGATATGTTAAAGGTTGTTGTACTGATATGTTAAAGGTTGTTGTACTGATATGTTAAAGGTAGTTGTTCTGATATGTTAAAGGTTGTTGTACTGATATGTTAAAGGTTGTTGTACTGATATGTTAAAGGTTGTTGTTATTGTACTGATATGTTAAAGGTTGTTGTACTGATATGTTAAAGGTTGTTGTACTGATATGTTACAGGTAGTTGTACTGATATGTTAAAGGTTGTTGTACTGATATGTTACAGGTAGTTGTACTGATATGTTACAGGTTGTTGTACTGATATGTTACAGGTAGTTGTACTGATATGTTAAAGGTTGTTGTTGTTGTTCTGATATGTTAAAGGTTGTTGTTGTTGTTCTGATATGTTAAAGGTTGTTGTACTGATATGTTACAGGTTGTTGTACTGATATGTTAAAGGTTGTTGTTGTTGTTCTGATATGTTACAGGTTGTTGTTGTTGTACTGATATGTTAAAGGTTGTTGTTGTTGTACTGATATGTTACAGGTTGTTGTACTGATATGTTACAGGTTGTTGTACTGATATGTTAAAGGTTGTTGTTGTTGTTCTGATATGTTACAGGTTGTTGTTGTTGTTCTGATATGTTAAAGGTTGTTGTACTGATATGTTAAAGGTTGTTGTACTGATATGTTAAAGGTAGTTGTACTGATATGTTAAAGGTAGTTGTACTGATATGTTACAGGTTGTTGTTGTTGTTCTGATATGTTAAAGGTTGTTGTACTGATATGTTAAAGGTTGTTGTTGTTGTTCTGATATGTTAAAGGTTGTTGTACTGATATGTTAAAGGTTGTTGTTCTGATATGTTAAAGGTTGTTGTACTGATATGTTAAAGGTTGTTGTACTGATATGTTAAAGGTAGTTGTACTGATATGTTAAAGGTAGTTGTACTGATATGTTAAAGGTAGTTGTACTGATATGTTAAAGGTAGTTGTACTGATATGTTAAAGGTAGTTGTACTGATATGTTACAGGTTGTTGTTGTTGTTCTGATATGTTAAAGGTTGTTGTTCTGATATGTTAAAGGTTGTTGTTGTTGTTCTGATATGTTAAAGGTTGTTGTTGTTGTTCTGATATGTTAAAGGTTGTTGTTGTTGTTCTGATATGTTAAAGGTTGTTGTTGTTGTTCTGATATGTTAAAGGTTGTCGTTGTTGTACTGATATGTTAAAGGTTGTTGTACTGATATGTTAAAGGTTGTTGTTATTGTACTGATATGTTAAAGGTTGTTGTACTGATATGTTAAAGGTTGTTGTACTGATATGTTACAGGTAGTTGTACTGATATGTTAAAGGTTGTTGTACTGATATGTTACAGGTAGTTGTACTGATATGTTAAAGGTTGTTGTTATTGTACTGATATGTTAAAGGTTGTTGTACTGATATGTTACAGGTTGTTGTTGTTGTTCTGATATGTTAAAGGTTGTTGTTGTTGTTCTGATATGTTAAAGGTTGTTGTTCTGATATGTTACAGGTTGTTCTTGTTGTTCTGATATGTTAAAGGTTGTTGTTGTTGTTCTGATATGTTAAAGGTTGTTGTTGTTGTTCTGATATGTTAAAGGTTGTTGTTCTGATATGTTACAGGTTGTTCTTGTTGTTCTGATATGTTAAAGGTTGTTGTTGTTGTTCTGATATGTTACAGGTTGTTGTTGTTGTACTGATATGTTACAGGTTGTTGTTGTTGTACTGATATGTTAAAGGTTGTCGTTGTTGTTCTGATATGTTAAAGGTTGTCGTTGTTGTTCTGATATGTTACAGGTTGTTGTTGTTGTTCTGATATGTTACAGGTTGTCGTTGTTGTTCTGATATGTTAAAGGTTGTCGTTGTTGTTCTGATATGTTACAGGTTGTTGTTGTTGTTCTGATATGTTACAGGTTGTCGTTGTTGTTCTTGATATGTTATGTTTACAGGTTGTTGTTGTTGTTCTGATATGTTACAGGTTGTCGTTGTTGTTCTGATATGTTACAGGTTGTCGTTGTTGTTCTGATATGTTACAGGTTGTTCTTGTTGTTCTGATATGTTACAGGTTGTTGTTGTTGTTCTGATATGTTACAGGTTGTCGTTGTTGTTCTGATATGTTAAAGGTTGTCGTTGTTGTTCTGATATGTTACAGGTTGTTGTTGTTGTTCTGATATGTTACAGGTTGTCGTTGTTGTTCTGATATGTTACAGGTTGTCGTTGTTGTTCTGATATGTTACAGGTTGTTCTTATTGTTCTGATATGTTACAGGTTGTTGTTGTTGTACTGATATGTTAAAGGTTGTCGTTGTTGTTCTGATACGTTAAAGGTTGTCGTTGTTGTTCTGATATGTTACAGGTTGTTGTTGTTGTTCTGATATGTTACAGGTTGTTGTACTGATATGTTACAGGTTGTTGTTGTTGTTCTGATATGTTACAGGTTGTTGTACTGATATGTTACAGGTTGTTGTTGTTGTACTGATATGTTAAAGGTTGTCGTTGTTGTTCTGATATGTTACAGGTTGTTGTTGTTGTTCTGATATGTTACAGGTTGTTGTTGTTGTTCTGATATGTTAAAGGTTGTCGTTGTTGTTGTTCTGATATGTTAAAGGTTGTCGTTGTTGTTCTGATATGTTACAGGTTGTTGTTGTTGTTCTGATATGTTACAGGTTGTTGTTGTTGTTCTGATATGTTACAGGTTGTTGTTGTACTGATATGTTACAGGTTGTTGTTGTTGTTCTGATATGTTACAGGTTGTTGTTGTTGTTCTGATATGTTAAAGGTTGTTGTACTGATATGTTACAGGTTGTTGTACTGATATGTTACAGGTTGTTGTTCTGATATGTTACAGGTTGTTGTACTGATATGTTACAGGTTGTTGTACTGATATGTTACAGGTTGTTGTACTGATATGTTACAGGTTGTTGTACTGATATGTTACAGGTTGTTGTACTGATATGTTACAGGTTGTTGTACTGATATGTTACAGGTTGTTGTTGTTGTTCTGAAATGTTACAGGTTGTTGTTAATTTACTATATTATTTAAAGTGTTGTGTTGATGTCAGAAATTTGGTTGAGAGAGTTGTTGTCAAGTCATGAAATCTTCTTTGTTCTGTGCAATCACCGGCTGTAGACCCCAGCCGCAAGTTCTGCTTCATTTGTGGACTTGAGTCTTGTTCCAGAACTGGAGTTTTGTGTGCGCATCTGTTTGATAGATCTGGCAAGAGACCAGGTATCTTTCAGGCCAACCTTGATGAGAGCAGCCTTCTGCAAAAGACCTGCTATACAATGAGATGACTGTCAAAGGGACCAGCTCAGGTGTGAGATGACTGTCAAAGGGACCAGCTCAGGTGTGAGATGACTGTCAAAGGGACCAGCTCAGGTGTGAGATGACTGTCAAAAAGGGACAGCTCAGGTGTGAGATGACTGTCAAAGGGACCAGCTCAGGTGTGAGATGACTGTCAAAGGGACCAGCTCAGGTGTGAGATGACTGTCAAAGGGACCAGCTCAGGTGTGAGATGACTGTCAAAGGGACCAGCTCAGGTGTGAGATGACTGTCAAAGGGACTTCAGCCCAGGTGTGAGATGACTGTCAAAGGGACCAGCTCAGGTGTGAGATGACTGTCAAAGGGACCAGCTCAGGTGTGAGATGACTGTCAAAGTGACCAGCTCAGGTGTGAGATGACTGTCAAAGGGACCAGCTCAGGTGTGAGATGACTGTCAAAGGGACCAGCTCAGGTGTGAGATGACTGTCAAAGGGACCAGCTCAGGTGTGAGATGACTGTCAAAGGGACCAGCTCAGGTGTGAGATGACTGTCAAAGGGACTTCAGCCCAGGTGGAAGATGGCTGTCAAAGGGACTTTAGCCCAGGTGTGAGATGACTGTCAAAGGGACCAGCTCAGGTGTGAGATGACTGTCAAAGGGACTTCAGCCCAGGTGTGAGATGACTGTCAAAGGGACTTCAGCCCAGGTGTGAGATGGCTGTCAAAGGGACTTCAGCCCAGGTGTGAGATGACTGTCAAAGGGACTTCAGCCCAGGTGTGAGATGACTGTCAAAAGGACTTCAGCCCAGGTGTGAGATGACTGTCAAAGGGACTTCAGCCCAGTTGTGAGATGACTGTCAAAGGGACCAGCTCAGGTGTGAGATGACTGTCAAAGGGACTTCAGCCCAGTTGTGAGATGACTGTCAAAGGGACCAGCTCAGGTGTGAGATGACTGTCAAAGGGACTTCAGCCCAGTTGTGAGATGACTGTCAAAGGGACCAGCTCAGGTGTGAGATGACTGTCAAAGGGACTTCAGCCCAGGTGTGAGATGACTGTCAAAGGGACTTCAGCCCAGGTGTGAGATGACTGTCAAAGGGACTTCAGCCCAGGTGTGAGATGACTGTCAAAGGGACCAGCTCAGGTGTGAGATGACTGTCAAAGGGACTTCAGCCCAGGTGTGAGATGACTGTCAAAGGGACTTCAGCCCAGGTGTGAGATGACTGTCAAAGGGACCAGCTCAGGTGTGAGATGACTGTCAAAGGGACCAGCTCAGGTGTGAGATGACTGTCAAAGGGATTTCAGCCCAGAGTGTGAGATGACTGTCAAAGGGATTTCAGCCCAGGTGTGAGATGACTGTCAAAGGGACCGGCTCAGGTGTAGACAAATACCTGAAAAATACATTCCACTGTGTTGACGGAAAAACTGAGCCAGTCATTCCTGTTCAGTAGACTACCTGTGTAAAACTTGTCCCCTATTGTTTCCTCAGGTGCTTGTACTAGGGATGATAGTAGTGGAGTTGTTTGGGTTCATGGGATTGGTTGGCATCAAGCTGAGTGCTGTACCGGCCGTCATCCTCATTATGTCTGCAGGGATTGGGGTGGAGTTTACCCTGCACATCTCCGTGGTAAGTCTCCATAAGTCGGTTTGTGTTGGTTCCAGTTATCTTCTTTTCTAGGTTATTTTGACACTTTTAGTTTTAACAAGTTTTCTTTAAAAACTGCTTAGAATGTAAGTACTCATACCTAAGAATGTAAGTACTCATACCTAAGAATGTAAGTACTCATACCTAAGAATGTAAGTACTCATACCTAAGAATGTAAGTACTCATACCTAAGAATGTAAGTACTCATACCTAAGAATGTAAGTACTCATACCTAAGAATGTAAGTACTCATACCTAAGAATGTAAGTACTCATACCTAAGAATGTAAGTACTCATACCTAAGAATGTAAGTACTCATACCTAAGAATGTAAGTACTCATACCTAAGAATGTAAGTACTCCTACCTAAGAATGTAAGTACTCATACCTAAGAATGTAAGTACTCCTACCTAAGAATGTAAGTACTCATACCTAAGAATGTAAGTACTCATGTAAGTACTCATACCTAAGAATGTAAGTACTCATACCTAAGAATGTAAGTACTCATACCTAAGAATGTAAGTACTCCTACCTAAGAATGTAAGTACTCCTACCTAAGAATGTAAGTACTCCTACCTAAGAATGTAAGTACTCATACCTAAGAATGTAAGTACTCATACCTAAGAATGTAAGTACTCATACCTAAGAATGTAAGTACTCCTAGCTTAGAATGTAAGTACTCATACCTAAGAATGTAAGTACTCCTAGCTTAGAATGTAAGTACTCATACCTAAGAATGTAAGTACTCCTAGCTAAGAATGTAAGTACTCATACCTAAGAATGTAAGTACTCCTAGCTTAGAATGTAAGTACTCATACCTAAGAATGTAAGTACTCCTACCTAAGAATGTAAGTACTCATACCTAAGAATGTAAGTACTCATACCTAAGAATGTAAGTACTCCTACCTAAGAATGTAAGTACTCATACCTAAGAATGTAAGTACTCATACCTAGAAGAATGTAAGTACACTCATACCTAAGAATGTAAGTACTCATACCTAAGAATGTAAGTACTCCTACCTAAGAATGTAAGTACTCATACCTAAGAATGTAAGTACTCATACCTAAGAATGTAAGTACTCATACCTAAGAATGTAAGTACTCCTACCTAAGAATGTAAGTACTCATACCTAAGAATGTAAGTACTCATACCTAAGAATGTAAGTACTCATACCTAAGAATGTAAGCACTCATACCTAAGAATGTAAGCACTCATACCTAAGAATGTAAGTACTCATACCTAAGAATGTAAGTACTGGCTTAGAATGTAAGTACTCCTAGCTTAGAATGTAAGTACTCATACCTAAGAATGTAAGTACTCCTACCTAAGAATGTAAGTACTCATACCTAAGAATGTAAGTACTCATACCTAAGAATGTAAGTACTCATACCTAAGAATGTAAGTACTCCTAGCTTAGAATGTAAGTACTCATACCTAAGAATGTAAGTACTCATACCTAAGAATGTAAGCACTCATACCTAAGAATGTAAGTACTCATACCTAAGAATGTAAGTACTCATACCTAAGAATGTAAGTACTCATACCTAAGAATGTAAGCACTCATACCTAAGAATGTAAGCACTCATACCTAAGAATGTAAGCACTCATACCTAAGAATGTAAGCACTCATACCTAAGAATGTAAGCACTCATACCTAAGAATGTAAGCACTCATACCTAAGCACTCAAGTAAGTGTAAGCACTCATACCTAAGAATGTAAGTACTCATACCTATGTAAAGAAGTAGTACTCATACCTAAGAATGTAAGTACTAGAATGTAAGCACTCATAGCTTAGAATGTAAGCACTCATACCTAAGAATGTAAGTACTCATACCTGGCTAGGCGTTGCGAAGCCGACTCATAAGCTAATAATGAATGTAAGCACTCATACCTAAGCTAAGCACTCATGTAAGTACTCATACCTAAGAATGTCGAAGTACTCAGCCTAAGAATGGGTAAGGATACTCATACCTAAGAATGTAAGTACTCATACTTAGTAATGTAAGTACTCATACTCCTACAGAATGTAAGCACTCATACTAAGAATGTCACTATACCTAAGAATGTAAGCACTACTCATACCTAAGAATGTAAGTACTCCTACCTAAGAATGTAAGTACTCATACTTAAGATGTAAGTACTCATACCTAAGAATGTAAGTACTCATACCTAAGAATGTAAGTACTCATACCTAAGAATGCTAAGAATGTAAGTACTCCTACCTTAGAATGTAAGTACTCATACCTAAGAATGTGTATAAGTACTCCTAGCTTAGAATGTAAGTACTCATACCTAAGAATGTAAGTAAGTACTCCTAGCTTAGAATGTAAGTACTCCTACTCCTAAGAATGTAAGTACTCCTAGCTTAGAATGTAAGTACTCCTAACTTAGAATGTAAGTACTCCTAGCTTAGAATGTAATGGACTCCTACCTAAGAATGTAAGTACTCCTAGCTTAGAATGTAAGGACTCTAACCTAAGAATGTAAGTACTCCTAGCTTAGAATGTAAGGACTCCTACTCATACCTAAGAAGTAAATGTAAGTACTCCTAACTAAGAATGTAAGTACTCCTAGCTTAGAATGTAAGCACTCCTAGCTTAGAATGTATGTACTCCTAGCTTAGAATGTAAGACTCCTAACTTAGAATGTAAGTACTCCTACTTAAGAATGTAGTACTCCTATCTTAGAATGTATGGACTCCTAACTTAGAATGTAAGTACTCCTAACTTAGAATGTAAGTACTCCTAACTTAGAATGTAAGTACTCCTAGCTTAGAATGTAAGCACTCCTAACTTAGAATGTAAGTACTCCTAGCTTAGAATGTATGGACTCCTAGCTTAGAATGTATGGACTCCTAGCTTAGAATGTATGGACTCCTAGCTTAGAATGTATGGACTCCTAGCTTAGAATGTATGGACTCCTAGCTTAGAATGTAAGCACTCCTAACTTAGAATGTATGGACTCCTAGCTTAGAATGTAAGCACTCCTAGCTTAGAATGTAAGCACTCCTAGCTTAGAATGTATGGACTCCTAGCTTAGAATGTAAGTACTGGCTTAGAATGTATGGACTCCTAACTTAGAATGTATGGACTCCTAGCTTAGAATGTAAGGACTCCTAGCTTAGAATGTAAGTACTGGCTTAGAATGTATGGACTCCTAGCTTAGAATGTATTGACTCCTAACTTAGAATGTATGGACTCCTAGCTTAGAATGTATGGACTCCTAACTTAGAATGTATGGACTCCTAGCTTAGAATGTAAGGACTCCTAGCTTAGAATGTAAGTACTCCTAACTTAGAATGTAAGCACTCCTAACTTAGAATGTAAGCACTCCTAACTTAGAATGTAAGTACTCCTAACTTAGAATGTAAGTACTCCTAACTTAGAATGTAAGTACTCCTAACTTAGAATGTAAGCACTCCTAACTTAGAATGTAAGCACTCCTAACTTAGAATGTATGGACTCCTAACTTAGAATGTAAGCACTCCTAACTTAGAATGTAAGCACTCCTAGCTTAGAATGTAAGTACTCCTAACTTAGAATGTATGTCTTTTAAAGCCGTGGCAACGCTGTGGCTTACATACTTACCTGCCAGCCCAGTGGCTTGTGATTGAATCACCACTAGACATTTTTAATTGTCTTAGATTCTCAGATAAACACAGCCTCAAATGTGTGTCCCTGGGGAGTAAATATGCCAACATTTTGAGAGTTTTTATTTGTCTTCAAAACATTGGAATAGCACCAGATATGTCAGCTCAGTGGGTATTTGAACCCATGACAACTGGACTGACATGCAAGCCTACCAGCCAATGCACCATCAAGAACAGAATGATCCAAGACAGTTCTCCAGAAGTCAGTGACTGTCTTGTCACTTCAGAAATCAAACTGCCATCTGTGTCAAATTTAAAACTGAGCAGTTGTATCATTTTGTCTGTGACAGGGTTTCATCACTGCCATTGGAAGTCGCAACCACAGGATGTCCGTGGCCCTGGAGCACACATTTGCACCGGTGGTTCATGGTGCCATCTCCACCTTCTTGGGAATACTTATGTTGGTCGGCACAGATTTTGAATTTATCATCAAGTAAGTTCATATTTGAGAGTCTTCATCATCATCATCATGTTTAAGGTCTCTTTTCTCACCTGTTGACAAAAGTAGATAGCAGAGAATATTCTTCGTCTGCTGACATACTGCTAAAGGTGTTCTCCATTGAATTTCTCCAGTACATCTTCTGCCTATTGTTGTCATGGTGCTCAGTTTCATGAAACATATTCATTTGCCTCTTTCATAGTCCTCTTTGCTTGATACCTGATCTTTTTCTTCTTCTTCTCTTCCACCATTTACCTCAGCATGGGGTGGGGGGGGGGGGTGGGGGGGGGGGATATAAGGATCATTTGAGAGCTTTTTCTAACGCAGTGTACAAGCTGGTGTTTATTTCTGTTAGGTTGCTCCTGATAATGTCACTCCATCTCTTGCGTGGTCTTCCCCTTGCTCTGTGTTCATTATATTTATTTAGAGTGGCAGTTGGTACCACGGCATTCACGTCAGTTGGCCAAACTATCTCATTTGTTCTTTAATGAACTGTATGACTTGCAGCGCAGTATAAAACTATTGTCTGTAAAGACGGAAAGGTGCCAGTCAATCAGATACATCAAGTTCTGCCACAGTATACCCTGTATGTTTGTTGAATCTGTCCCTTTGTTTCTCCCCTCTCCCGGCTGCTACCCAATAACCTGAGACTTCAGGAGTCATGTCCTCAGTGGGAAACCAGCCTCGTAGATCCCAGACACCCTGATCAGCCTCCATAGAAGTTGAATTCAAACATCCTCAATGGCTGCTCTAGGTGCTGTAGCCTGTCCTTCTGTGTGAGCATCAAAACAGGCTGACTTGCTGGCTTGGGAACAGACAACATTTTACTTGATCTTATTGTTCTAGTATTCACCAGCTGAAAATGTTGGTGGGAAGTCCTGGTTGTTCATCCACTTTTGGACGTGGCCTTGTTCCAGAACTTGAGTGTTGGGTGCACATCTGTTTTACACATCTGACTTATTTATATGTAGATTGTTGGTTCCTTGCCTCTCAGGCAGATGCACTCTGACCTGCAAAGGAAATGTCAGTCCTTTTTACATTGGCCAGGCCCCGGTAGGGAACTGGTTTATATGACGACCCCATAGAGATGTGGGCAGGTGTTGACCAGTTGACCATCACAACATGCCTCTCAACACCACCACACAGGGCTAAGCGCCACCACACAGAGCTCAGCACCACCACAGCGGGCTTAGTGCCACCACACAGGGCTCAGCGCCACCACAGCGGGCTTAGTGCCACCACACAGAGCTCAGCACCACCACAGCGGGCTTAGTGCCACCACACAGAGCTCAGCACCACCACAGCGGGCTTAGTGCCACCACACAGAGCTCAGCACCACCACAGCGGGCTTAGTGCCACCACACAGAGCTCAGCACCACCACAGCGGGCTTAGTGCCACCACACAGGGCTCAGCGCCACCACACAGGGCTCAGCGCCACCACACAGAGCTCAGCACCACCACAGCGGGCTTAGTGCCACCACACAGGGCTAAGCACCAACACACAGAGCTCAGCACCACCACAGCGGGCTTAGTGCCACCACACAGGGCTCAGCACCACCACACAGAGCTCAGCACCACCCCACAGAGCTCAGCACCACCACACAGAGCTCAGCACCACCACACAGAGCTCAGCACCACCACACAGGGCTCAGCACCACAACAGCGGGCTTAGCGCCACCACACAGGGCTCATTACCTTGCCATCCCAACAAATATGTTTGTTAAATCTTGTTGAATCGGCTTTATTATGCTTGCTACCGTTGACTGTAAGGAATTTTGGCATAGGACAATGACTAATTTGTTTTATGTTTTCACCTGTTGTTTTAGTCCTAGGCCAATGACTTATTTGTTTTATGTTTTCACCTGTTGTTTTAGTCCTAGGCCAATGACTTATTTGTTTTATGTTTTCACCTGTTGTATTAGTCCTGGACCAAGGACGTATTTGTTTTATGTTTTCACCTGTTGTGTTATTCATGAGAGTATGGGAAATTAAACCCTGTTCAGACCACACACTGAATGATCAACAGCCTGTGACACAAAGTGCAGTGCAGCATTATTTAGATGAGAATCTCCCAGGATACATCCCCAGATCCCTGTCCAACAGCAAGTTCTGTTAGGGCCCCGGAACCCTGTCCAACAGCAAGTTCTGTTAGGGCCCTGGAACCCTGTCCAACAGCAAGTTCTGTTAGGGCCCCGGAACCCTGTCCAACAGCAAGTTCTGTTAGGGCCCCGGAACCCTGTCCAACAGCAAGTTCTGTTAGGGCCCCGGAACCCTGTCCAACAGCAAGTTCTGTTAGGGCCCCGGAACCCTGTCCAACAGCAAGTTCTGTTAGGGCCCCGGAACCCTGTCCAACAGCAAGTTCTGTTAGGGCCCCCGAACCCTGTCCAACAGCAAGTTCTGTTAGGGCCCCGGAACCCTGTCCAACAGCAAGTTCTGTTAGGGCCCTGGAACCCTGTCAAACAACAAGTTCTGTTAGGGCCCTGGAACCCTGTCCAACAGCAAGTTCTGTTAGGGCCCCGGAACCCTGTCAAATAACAAGTTCTGTTAGGGCTCCCGACAGTTACCAATAAACCTCAAGTCCAGCCGGAGTGGGGTTGTAATTGAAAAAAAAAAATCTGAAAACCATGAAGGGGAGATGCCATGTTGGGGAAATGCCATGTAAGGGAAGATGCCATGTAGGGGAAATGCCATGTAGGGGAAATGCCATGTAGGGGAGATGCTATGTAGGGGTGATGTCATGTAGGGGAGATGTCATGTAGGGGAAATGCCATGTAGGGGAAGATGCCATGTAGGGGAGATGCCATGTAGGGGAAATGCCATGTAGGGGAAGATGCCATGTAGGGGAAATGCCATGTAGGGGGAATGCCATGTAGGGGGAATGCCATGTAAGGGAAGATGCCATGTAGGGGAGATGCCATGTAGGGGAAATGCCATGTAGGGGAAGATGCCATGTAGGGGAGATGCCATGTAGGGGAAATGCCATGTAAGGGAAGATGCCATGTAGGGGAGATGCCATGTTGGGGAAATGCCATGTAGGGGAAATGCCATGTAAGGGAAGATGCCATGTAGGGGAAATGCCATGTAGGGGAGGTGTCATATAGGGGACATGTCATATAGGGGTGATGTCCTGTAGGGGAGATGCCATGTAGGGGTAATGTCATGTAGGGGAATGTCATGTAAGGGCAATGTCATGTAGGAGTGATTTCATGTAGGGGACATGTCGTGTAGGGGCGAGTGTGATTCATTCTGAGGGAGATTGGTAAGACAGGCTAATGTCTTGGTCTATAGAACACATTGTTACAATGATCAAAGTCCCATATATATTCACTTTTTTCTATATAAGAGACCATCATTAACTTTAAAGATTCTGCAAGGGGAATCAGTCTTTATTGCCAGTGCATAAATGAACGGAAGATGTCATCTTTATTTTATATGACATTTATTATCTTTCCCAAGTTATTGCAGAAGTTGATGAAACGCATAAAATTCCAGTAACTTAAAATATAGCTTGAAGTAAAGAGAGATAAATGTCATTGCTGGGAGATAACTGTTATAGATAGAGTAAAATCAGTTATCTGCCCTACTAGTTTGTAAATAAGATTTGATTTTTTTTTTTTCGAATGCTAACCTCAGGACCATAGAAATCAAAATATTGGCCGACCTGCCGGGGCGATCCTCTATTCAGATTCCTCTAGAGGAGTGGCTCTCAACTTTCCTGAAGCCGCGACCCTTTAACACAGTTTGTATGAAAGCCGTCAAGATTTGTGAATTAGTGATCTGCACTTGTAAATCTTTTATACTACATTTTTTTGGGTTTCATTAAAAGAAATTTTTCAAAAAAATTTTAAAAAACCCAATAAGACTTTTTTTTCGTCACCAATTTGTAAAGCACCTTTTAAAAAATCGAATTTTTTCGCACTTGGTTTTTTGAAATTTTTTCTTTTTCTTCTCTGGGGGATTTTTTGCTCCTTTTTTTATACTGTTTAGTTTTTTTTTTTTTTTATTAATTTTTCAAATTGGGGGGTAAACTTGACTGGGGGTTTTTTTGTAAAAAAATTTAAGGGGTCGCCACATTTAAAAAAAAAATTTTTGAAGAAAAAAAAGGGGGGGGGGGGGGGGGAGAAAAGGATACTTTTCTAGCTGCGTTTAAATTTGAGTACGTGCATTCGGGAATTCACCCGGTACCCCTAAAACCATTGGGAGGTCCCAAAAGGGGCTGGGCGGGAGGGCCCAAGGGGGACTGGAGGGCAGGAACTAACTGATCTTGAGAAGGTGGGCACTAGGGGGACGTTCGGGGGGAAATCTGTGGTTTAGGGCAGCCCTTAGGTGGAGATCTTGAAAAAAAATTTGAAAAACGGATGTTGTGAGGGGGGAGGAAAAGTATGAGAATAGCTCTGTTGGGGGAGTTTAGGTTTGGAAACGAGAGCTCGGGACGATGAAAGCCGGGCCCGGGGAAAGGGCATATAAGAATGTTCCCGAAACCCCCGGGCCGGAAAAAGTCCTAATTTCTTGCCCTTTAGGTTAAAATCGTCATTCTCCTGACATAGTCTGCCGAGACGTAGAAGCTGGGAGAAAGGAAAGCACAGCTGTCTTTGGACCCACATTTTTATGAAGGGGAATCCTCTTGGCGCCGATACCCCACTTTTGGGAATCAACACGTCGGTTGTTTTAGAAACGTTTTATAATAATGAAACCAGCAGGGATAAATTTAGATACCCATTCAAATAGTAACCAGGGTTGGGTTTTTAATACGTAGGTAGACACAGTAAAAGGATCTTCAAGGACAGAGTTAGCCCGTGAAAAGTGAGAATGCCTGATCATGTTTAACCCGGGGTCCCTTTGGTTTTTCCCGTCTGACCCCCCCGCAAACGAACACCAGATTGGATTTCAGGTGATGGAGTACCCTCCGGGGGAAATGGGGAGTGCCGTGTTGACAAAAAAACTTTTTCGACCCATTTCGTAGGCCCTGGTTTTTTGAGACGTGCAAATTCTTATTCTACACATCCCACGGAGTGTTTGTTGTTTGTCGCTGGGAGGTTTGTTGTCCGGGCTGATGGCGTGTTCCTACCCCAAGGCCTTTTTGACATTCTTTCTTTGTTTTGTGTGTGTGTGTGCACCGCGGTTTTTTTTTTTTAAAATTTTATTTAGCGATGAGGTTTATGTGGGGTGTTTGACCGTACCCCTTGTGTCTCACAGGCGCAGTGCGTCGTTTGATTTGATAA